>JAFVLL020041882.1:0-22150 GCA_021397915.2 Tor tambroides
GGTAGCAGCGAGAGAGCCTGCTGCTCGAGACGCAACAAATCATTTGTCTGTTATTAACCCTGAGCCTGTAATTATGCAGATTGCCATAGATTTTCCCTGGGTGCCGAGAAGTGAGATCCAGGGGTTGCTCTCAGCGTGGCAGGCGGACGCGAGAATGGCCGCGCATTACTGAACTTGCCACATTCATCACTGTGACTGATGGCACAGGCGGCTGGTCCCCGGGTCCCGGTGGTTAATGTAGTGGGTAATTAACTGTCATTTGCCTGGTAATAGGCCGATGATCAATGGTTTGTGAGGAAACAAATTCTAATTCGGCAGCTGATGAATGCATGCTGAGGCCAGAGCGATTGAAGTCGCGGGGGTGGCGGCGGGAGAGAGGAGCAAGATGGAGAGAGGGAGCCACTGTCAGAATTTCAAATGCTTCTGGAGGTGGCAGTGTTATCATTCTTTCTCTTTTCCTTGGAAAAAGAGGTACAGAAAGGAGAAAGTAATACTTAATTTCTTGCCCTTGATGTTCAGAAAATACCCAAACAAATGAAGCGAAAAGAATACGGGCCTGACGTTTCAGATAAACGTTATGCTTTGCTCAAAATCACATTATTATTATGTTTTAACCTTTACAGGGCCCAGGACCCCCTACCCAGACTCTCAGCTAGAAAGCCCAGAATCAAAAAAGCAATATTTTCTCCATTATAAATTTAATTTAAAACATTATCTATCAAGGTTGTACTGAATTCAGGCTCTGTTTCAATTCAAGAGCATCGGCATGACAGGAAATAGAATTGAACTGTAAACTGAAATGGAATTATAAGAAATTCCAAGACAAAGGAAGTGTTCTTGCACACTTACGCACAGAAGTTAATGTATTAAACTAAATATGAATTTATATAGGTGGCATTTCATACCTCATTCAAATGTATCTATCTTCGAAGCTTTCCAAAACAATTTAAAATGTGGTAACAGTTTATTTTACAGTGTCCATGTATACTTTCAAGCAACTAACCCTAAACCAATCCTTAACCTTATAATGTAGTTCACTATTATTACTCAGTACTTAACTTTATAATTAGACTGTAACAAGGACACCTTAAAAAAGTGTAACCTTTACTTCTACTTCCTGACATTCAAACTCGAATTGCAATTCTGCATCATGTTTGCTACCTCAATTAATAATCAATTTAAATTCAGGAACTGTATTAAAATATAAAAGACATTCGTAATTCAGTTGTGAATGGTGCAGAACCCTGATTACTACACTGGATCATTACGTCAAAAATTAGAAATTAGTTAATAGTTAGAAATTAAATGAAAATTTAATTATCTTCTCCATGGACCACTGGTTGAAAACCCTGAGTATAAGGGGTCCCAAAATGACACAGTTTGGACCATAACAGTGTGTCTCATTTCTTTGTCTTATCTGAATCACTTGCATATTAGAGTCCCAGAGGGGTCTCGTTTGATAAGGAGCAATTTACACAGATTTTGACGAGCTGGATGAGAATATTGAGGTGACATCACTCATGCATTTTCCATTGGGGCACTGTCTAATGATTACAGTAAAGCTGCACGCTTGAGCCTCGCTTCTGCGACCACTAGGATAAAGCCTTGTGGAATAATTTAATTGGTGTCTGTTTTCCTCTCATCAAATAAGTGCCATTCAACTGTAAAAAGCCGCTGTGCACCTCCAACACCTTTTGAGTCCAATCAGGTGGTACTGATTGCGCATTCTCTTTTAACTTATGAATCCGAGCCGCCATGAATTTTAATTTCACGCTGCCTCTTCAGCCTGCTAAAATATACATGCTATTTTGTCAGCCTTTATGTCGAAGGGAGTTGGATTTCCTCTATAAAACTCTACAAATATTACACAGCCACTGACCATTGCCTGAAACCCGGACTGAGCGATAAACTCAGTTGAACCGTGGTACGTTTTCTTCACCCTACGCAACATAAATGGGAAGACCGGTCTGCATTTGTCTCCGGACTCTCAGGTTTTTCTCTTGCAGACTGCATTTAGAGAACATGCACCTCCGAATTCATTACAAGCCAAGCACGCTTAATTTGCCGCCTCCCTTGAGAGCCATTAGCGTCTGCGGCATCAAACTGGCAGACCGGTGAAAGACAAGTGCCAGGTAGGGCTTCATCCGTCTTACCGCCCCTCCCCTTTTCCTGTTGGGCTGAGAAACAGAGCTCTCCGAGAGTCTCCTGTACAGAGGGACGTTGGATGCTTGTGGCACAGTTCCCTACTTTCAGCATCAGTGGGTCTTTTAATATACAGTATGTGGAGGTTCACCACTAGTGGTCAATATACAGTAGGTCTATTATAGATATTTTATGTAAATATTTCATTTTATAAAATTTGGGATCAATATTTTAAGAAATTAATACTTTTATTCAGAAAGGATGCTTTAATTTGACCAAAAGTAACAGTACATTATTTATATTACATTATAATACAAATAATTCTACAAATAAAAGCTGTTTATTGAGCATCAAATCAGAATATTGAATGATTCAGAATGATTTCTGAAAGATCATGTGGCACTGAAAACTGGAGTGATGGCCGCTGAAAATTCATTAAAAAATAAAATAAAATAAAATAATTTATTAAAATAGAAAAGAGTGTTTTAATTTGTAATATTTCACAATATTACTGTTTTTACTTTATTTTTAATCAAAAATAAATGTCTATAATTGAAGGGTGGCTCAAAGTTTCTTTGCTAATCAGCAGTATGCTACAACAGCTGTAAATAGAGCTGAACTTGTATCAAACATTTTGTGTTTAATACAAGATGTACAGTGGTTATTCATCAAAGACGAGTTCAGATACGTAAATATTCTGGCTTGCAAAACCATTTCAGTCAATTCTCAAGACTCTCCCTTTTTACACAATCTAACTCAACTCGAAACTCAAAAATAAAGGAGTATATTAATGTGCTGTGTGAAAATATGAGCCAAGACTAAATCTGTCAGTTTCGAAACAAGGGAATAGCTAAAATCAGCAGTCAAAATGAAGCTGCAAAACAAATTCCCCAAAGACCACATTGTACATCAAGATACTCCACTTACATCTAGTTTCTGATGGATCACAATCCATTACATAGAAAAAAATACAGTCAGTTCTTTAAATAAAAACACATCTATTGATTTCTCAGTGCAGCGCATGTAATACACAGCTAGATTCTCAGGTGAGCGCAGTCGTCTTCACTCAATGCTTTGTGTGTTTGCAAAGCACAGACCTCTGTCCTCAAATGCTCAAAGCAAAAAGGCATGACTGTCCAATTCCAGGAAAGGTATTGGTTACTTTAAATTTGCACGAGACGAGAGGTTTTGAGCTCACAGCTCGCTAGAGTGGCAAACGCAATACTAGTTTGATTCAACCTGATGACAAAAAGACCTTCAAGCATCATTTTTTCATGTGGATATCATCTATCATTCATCAACTGAAATCCAGCGCGTGTATTAATGCGTCTTTTCTCTTCAGAACATGCATTAATGCGACAATCGTTTTGCGAGTTATCGTACAGTGAATCTATCATCCTTTTTATATTTACATTTAGATCTTTGATATATATAATTGCAAGATGTGAGCGAAAGAAAATATGCCTCATCATTTCATATCTTTCATGCTGAGGCCTTCTGGCTATGCACTTTTTCCTGAAAATAGTGGAGACGTGATATCGCGAACGTGTCTATATTTAGACAGCTCAAAGAAAAAGGCATAATTCCTTTAATTAAATCGGCACCAATCCACAGGACGAACTCTCGTTTTCTTTCTCCTCTTACCTGGAAAGCTATTGGAGATATCCTTCATCGTCTCAAGGTGTGTTGACAGTAGCCTTTAATTTTGTAGGTATTCATGAGAGTACAATCTATCTGCTCGGCTCTTTTTTATTTGCCTGTGGGAAACATAGTTTCTGAAGGTTAATAAACAACCCTGCATATCCCAGGCCCCGAGATCATTTATCAGATTGCGATCTCTTACAGAGCTGGAGAGTGGCATGCAGTTTTATCATTTTAACAACGACGGCTAAAAGTGCCCGAAGAAGTCCGCCTAATAGGTTATTTTGTTATATGATTTCGTTATCAGATATTTCTTTTCCCCCTTCCCCCCTTTACTCGGTCTAGGTCGCGGTGGAGTAACAGCCATGAATCCCTAATGAATCCTCTCCGTAATGTCCCGCAAGCGGGCTGGAAAATAATAGGCTCGTCCCTGGGCAGCGGCTCTGTGGCGCTAACCTCACCCGGCCCGGGCATCTCCATGATGGTCACATCGCACTCCACTTATGTATTTTTGTCCAATGCACAGTCTTTTTCAACCTTAAGTATGGTTAAAAAAATGGGAAATATTGAAGTAGGATTGGTATCGGTACTGTTTTTTTGGTTCTGTTCACAAGCTCTTTGTTCAGTTTGATTCATGTTGTTCAGCTATATAGTCCATTCATGGACATTTCAGCTATACAGTCCATTTTGCGTTCATATCTAATAAATTTCATATGAATTCAAATACGTTTCTCAGGTTACACTATACAGGGAACCTTCTGACAAAAATATTAATTTAAAAAATTAATAGCAAACAGTTGCAGATATTATAATCAGTCTAGAGTAAAACACTGTAATAATTTATATAATATGATAAACTTGTATAATAAACCTCCATAAATGGGAATGGAAAAAAAGATTATTCATTTAAGGACAGACAGTTTTTGATTCACTAAAAAGAACCAGTTCATTAGAGTCATTTGTTTGTGAACTGGACTACACTGGTTGATCAGTATGTTTTTGATTCAGTTGTAGGAACCAATTCAAAAGAGTCATTTGTGTGTGAACTGGACTACACAGTTTTTGATTCACTAAAAAGAACTAGTTCATAGGAGTCATCTGTTTGTGAATCCAACTACACTGTTTGCTCTCTATGTCTTTGATTCACTAAAGAACCGGTTCATGAGAGATTACACTGGTGGCTTTATATGTTTTTGACTTACTAAAAAAATTCATAAGAGTTCATAAGAGTGAACTATACTAAGCAGGTTGCTATTTATATTTTTAATTTACTAGAAAGAAAATTTTTGATTTTCTTAAAAGAACCGGTTCATTAAAGCCAGTTGTGAAATGTACTACAATGGTTGTTCTATATATCTTTGATTCACTATAAATTGAATCAAATGAACCTTATGAACTATGGTTCATAAGATTAATTTGTTCATGAATCACCCCTACAGTCCCATTTCAATCTATATGATATGGTTGATCCAATGGTTCTGATTCTAAAACTTCACATCTTTTTCAATCTATCAGGTTGTTCGGTGTGACGGGGAACTGTGCGGCTTGCAGTAAACTCATCCCAGCATTCGAGATGGTCATGAGAGCCAAGGAGAACGTCTATCACCTGGACTGCTTTGCCTGCCAGCTGTGTAACCAGAGGTTAGTCAAGTCATATTCAGTTTTTCAACATTTCGAAGTACTTAAACATATGTATCTCTGTGCAGATGTGCTGAGCCTTTTAAAACTCAAAGGCTGTCTTGAATCCAAAGCATCTTACAGTACATTTACTACAAGGACGGTCCCGCTTAACCCCGCTATTGTGTCTTGCTCAAGGGCAAAATGGTGATAGGGAATCCCAGCAACTCTCCGGTTCATGAATCAAACCTTCTAGGTTTTGAAAAATGACCTTCGGATTAAAGCCCACCACTCTACCAATGAAAGACGGTTTGGGCAGATGTTTTCTTATCCAAATTACATCAGTGTGTTTACTACAAGTACAGTCTCCCTGGAGCAAGAAGTACATTGCTCAAGGGCAAAACAGTGATATAGGGGATAACTCTCCAGCACATGAATCGTCCTTCAGGGGTTTGAACCAGCAACCTTTGGATTGCTGGCACAGTAATATTCAAGTATTGAACCACCATCATTCGCAATTTCTAGTGATTCTTACCAAGATCTCTGAACCACAAGCCCACATATGTAACAATCACCCTACCACAAAAACCTGCCATTTAATAGACATGTTCGTGTACAAAGTGGTTTATAGTACATCTCACCCTCAAGCATCATGACTTGCTCAGGGGCACAGTGATTATCAGGAACAAAATATCCCTCAAAATCATGAACTGCCCCTTCTGGGGTTTAAACGAATGATTTTCGACAGTGACAACCACTGCTGATCATGTTCGACTTGAAAAGTATTTCTATTACATTTGAAACAAGAATCGTCCTAAATCGTCTTTTCATGTCAAAATGAATTGTTTTTTTTTTCTGTGGTTCACTATCAAAAACAGCAATTTAACACTCAAATATTCTGTGGCTTGTGGTTTTCTTCATTACTTTGGGCAAATTGTGTTATTTGTCCTCATTCAGTCTAAGAAGAAGAGGCCATTTGTCTTAGAACGTGGCCAAATAAAGAAGAAACCTCATGCACAGGCTGTTCATTAGATACCTGCTTCATACAAACACACAGGTGCCAGAGAGCAGTTCACATGAGAGGGGCAGATTGCAGGATCCGGTTACGCTCAATTAACACTGGGTTATTGTCTTGCCACTTCACTTGACTGCACGAACCACGCTCACCTAATCTAAGAAGTCAGCTAATCTTCATCAGCAGAGTCACAGACAGGTCTACCTGTGGGCCCGGCATTACAGCCCATTTAGAGGCAGGCAAATCTTTCTTTTTACATTAGGCCAGCCGATCAACTGTTTAATAAAATCGGCGTCAGTCTGCTTTACACGCTCTGACGAGGCCTCTATGCATCTTTCATTCGCCCATCACAATTTCACCGGTGTTTACCACAAGATTTATAGCACAGAGCCGGTGCTAATTGCCCATATCTCAGACTGTAGCTTGAATTTCCTGTCAGTTTATTGACATTTTTGGATGTTTTGGTGAAGAGATGGATGAACATAGGTGTCCTTTGTAACAAACTCACATTCAGCGGTCCTAAAAAGTATTTGGATTCTTACACCATGCTTAAAAATGTATTGCATTACATAAAAAAATATAAAATGAGACCCAATTTATTCTGTTCAAAGTTTGGGGTCAGTAAGAATTTTTGATCAAGGACATATTCAATTGATTAAAAGTGACAGCAAAGACATTTATACTGCTACAAAAGATTTCTATTCAAATAAATGCTCAAATAAACCTTTTTATTAATCAAAAAATCCATTAAAAATGTTTCATGGTTTCCACAAAAATATTAAGTAGCACAATGGTTTTAAACATTGATCTTACGAAATGTTTCTTGAGCACCAAATCAATATATTATAATGATTTCTGAAGAGTCATGTGACACTGAAGACTGGAGTAATGAGTGCTGAAAATTCAGCTTTGTATCACAGGAATAAATTACATTTTATTTAAATAAATATAAACAGATTTAAATACAAAACAGTCGCTTTAAATTGTAACATTTTACAATAATACTCTACTGTATTGGGGATCAAATAAATTCCTCAGTGAGCATAAGAGACTTCTTTCAAAAGCATTTAAAAATCTTACCCCAAACTTCTAGACTTGAGAAGAACTGATTTCCTACACACCTTGGAACAAGTTGGTGAAAAGTAATTGCAAAAAAAGGTCATCGTTTATTTGATGCCACTTTGGTTTCTAATTAACCAATTTAGTTAACCAATTAGTTTTCTAAGTTTTCTAGTTTTCTAGTCTCGGATATAACCAGATCTTCAAACTGACGGAAGAAGGTGTGGGAACCTTGGCTGCTTTGAATGGCCAAAGCCCACCCAAGAGGCCATATGACTGACAGGTAAAGCAACCAATCACGTTTCGTTTTGTGCCGTGTCACATTTAGGGGCGTGGAAATGTTGCCACAATAACAGACCGGTGTGTAAAACTCTTGGACATATTTTAAAGATTCTATGCCGCGAACTTAAAATTTTTTCACATACTTTTGAAAATCCAGCATTTAGTTGATCCTGTTAAGCGCTTATCGTCACAGTTGTAAACAGGACAGACTTTTAACTCCATGAGGGGCTTTGGCATCATGGCATCTTAAAGAACGCAACACACACGTCTCCCAGAAATCCTGTATAATTTAACCAATTCGATGACGACTTCGAAACTTCGAAGTGTTTCCAATTTTGAGTGCGATATGCATCAGACGTTTAGCCAGCGGTCTGTGGGTTGAGACTAGTACATGTCTAAATACACATTAGGCCCAGTATACATATACAAACCACTGAAAGCAGATTTTATCCTGATTAAACTCAACAACTAAACCTACACAGATCGCAAAGAACTTCCTGCATCGGCTCTCCTATGGTCTAAACACTACCCGAGAGAGCACCGCATCAACAGTCTGATATGCAAATACCCCCCATTTGACCAAGAGAAAATTCATTTGTCAACAAGCTGACGAGACATTATCTCCACAGACACCCGCCACCCGACACGTCTCAGACACTTTGTTGTTCTGTCAGTGCCTTGCGAGAAAGCCTCGCAAATTTTGATGGACTCCTCCAAAAGAGAAAAGGACGGCGGGGCTTTTCATGACGCGTCCGTCATTGTGACAGCTCGCCGCATTACCCGAGTACAGCCTCAGTCCAGTGATGCTCTTTGATAAACATCAACACAAACAGCAAGTCTGTCTCAAGAGCCTTTGATGGAAGGAGATCTTTTAGGGAAACACATTGCGCATTATTGTTTTCACTAGCCAGTTGGGCCTGATTTCATTTTTCCCATTTGTTTTGTTCCATGCACTTAGTGCTTGAATGAAAATGATGAATAAATCAGGGGTAAAATTACTCATTTTCGTAGTTCAAGGACCTCCTGAAATCAAAAATTGTTTTATGGCTTATATTCCATGTCTGTATGCTAATATATTTCAAAACCTTGAACAAAATTAACTGTAATATTTACAGTCACAAATATTGATGACTCATCCTGCACTAAAAGATCTTTGTCCTATTAAATGATCGCTAGAATAAAAATGTCCCGCATCCTTTCTTTAAGTAAGTGTTGTTTTGCTATTTCCATTCCCTTTTTTCATCTATTTCCTTCCAATCTACTTTCATATACATCCTACCCTGCTTTCTCCCTTCTCATTTCCCCTCTTCAAACAATATTAAAGAGGCCATGGCCTTTAAAAGAGCCATCTAATCCATCTTACAAAACGCTCTTCTCGCCATCACTGACGTGGGACAGGCATTCTGATGCTTGGGTTGTAGAGGTCACTCCGTATAATTATGCTTCTCCATGAGGGTCAGTAATGTCCCGACATTACCGTTTGATGCTTAAATTATTACAATCAAGCTTTTAATACAGCTGGGCCACCCCTCCTTTTCCCCACACACATCAGCAAGGCCATCATCTCCTACAGAGTCGTTTCATTAGTCAGGCCACACAAAAGCACCATTAAATACTGCCCGTGATTAGCTTGATTTCCACAAAGAGAGTGCTGAACTATGTCTGGCTCACGTATATGAAAAGCAGAAACTTCTACATAATATGGTAACGAATCATAAGTGTCAAATCTCTCACTTTTGAAGAATGTGGCTGTTTGGCTTTTCCTGCCCTTAAAGACTGACTAGCATTTGATTGTGAATTTGACTCATTAGTTGGAGCAACTAAATCTTTACTGAACACGTCAATGTTTTGAGTCTGAACGAAGCTCAGAGGCACTGAATGAGACTGATGAAAGGAAAATTGCAGTATATTAGTGTACTGATGTCCAGGGCCGTCCTTAGCTGACACGGGGTCTCCTAGGTCCATTCGCAGTCTCGTGATTGCGTTTCCTTTCAGCCTGTTCAGCACAGGGCCCCCTCAAAGCACAGGGCCCAGTGCGACCGCACCAGTTGCACTGCCCAAAGGACGGCCCTGTTGCTGTCATTGTTCATAGTTCTTTAAAGTAGTTTTGATAGGTCTTTATGATTCATTGAGTCGGCTCGTTCAAAACACACAAAAAGACATTGTTGCCACCAACTGCTGTAACAATGTGACCTGTAGAAAGAGCCCTTGAGCAAATCAGTGAACAAATCTTTTTGGAGGATGGACTCTAAGGATTCACTGAGATGAATCAAAATCGTATTCACCTATTATTTAGCAATCTGTGCTCATTCTTTTTGTTAAAAATGCTCATTTTCACAATCTTATCATGTGATGATTAAAATCAAGTTCTGCACAAAATACATTAGGGAAGTTTCATGTTAACTAATCATGTTATTTTAGTATTATTTATGTACTATTATAGAATTTTTTAAATAATTTTTACATTTTTATTGTCACTTTTTTTAAACGTTTTTTAATATTTAGTTTTTAATATTTCTATTTAACCTGCATCTATCTATCTATCTATCTGAAATAAATAAATATATATATATATATATATATATATATATACACACACACACGCACACACTATATATACCCATAAAGTGTCCCATCATTTTGCACAGCCAGACTTAATCTGCCGTGATTATTCATGGGTTGGATATGATCTGATCCCCTGGCTTGAGGTTATATCCTCAGCTTGGTTAACAGGGTTCGGGGCAACAGCCGCGGCGGTGAGCACGAGCGCAGTGTGTTTGTGTGGTTTTGAGACTCTAGCCGGCCGTTAGCCACAGATCAGCCCTGAAGGGACAGCTAATCGATGAGCCTGTCGTCCGCTCAGGCCTCATCAGCCAACCTCAGGAGTCCCAGTTCCCGGTGATGAGCCCGGGCCGCGGCGCTCTGAGGCCCCACGGGAGATCCAGAGAAGGCTGAGGCCTGGGTGGCAGGGCAGGGGGGTCACCGGTACGGGTCACCGTCCTTGTCGGAAAGTCTGGAATGCCTGAGCCAAATTGGGCTGCGGTAACTAAACTACGCCACAGACGACGGTCTCGTCCCCTCAGAGATGTCTGCAAACCTCAGTTCTAGTCGTCATTCGTTAGAGGAAACCATGCGGTTGCATTGCAGACACTGCGGCAGATCTACTCTATTCTGTCGGATAATGTCTTGTTCACATCCGATGACGTTCGCTTTCTTTCTCTCCGTCTATAGACCTCCCTCCGTGATTCATTTCCTCTCTCTTTTCCCTCACTCTTTCAAGTCCTCTCTCCTCCACTCAGCTCCAGCATGTTATTTCACAGAAGAGGAATGTTACTACTCTAGTTAACACAGACCTCAGAGGCAAATAGCTGACGAAGCCATACATCATTAAGTCCACTGCCTTGGAAGCCATCTTTTCTTTAACAAGATGGGTCTCAATAGACATATTCATCATTACTGTCACACCTGAGGAAAAGGAGAGAGGCAGAGAGAGGGAACGACGTAGAAATGAAAGAACAGGAATATAAGCGAAAGCCTAGAAGAATGTAAAGCCATTGTTAATTAAGAAAAATAGAGCTGTCAATCAATTAAAAATGTAACTGATTTAATTAGAAGGATATTCTGATTAATTCATCAGATAAAATTGCATTTAATTGCATATAAATGTTTTGCTTAGAAAATGAAGAGAATTGAAAAACTTAGATTGAATTTCTTTTAATAATGCTATTTTTATTTTCTCAATCTTGACAATATTATTTATTCATGAATTGTTGTAATTAAATGATATTTTAAAATTGATATAAATTATGAATTTATGAAAATCATTATTGTGACAGCCAAACACTTTTAATAGTCATTTAAAAGCCATTTACACTATTTCTGGCATACTTTTAAATCGTTTAATTAGTTTGGCAAAGGAAAGTTACATATAATCAGCTATAATTGCACAAAAAAAAATATGCATAGGTTGTACTTCTTAAATTGATCAGATGGTTAGAAAAAAACAGTGCATTTTACAATAAGGTTAAATTTGTTAATGCATTAGGTATCATGAACATTTTTACAGCATTTATCAAACAACGTTAATGTTAATTTCTAAATATACTATTGTTAATTCATACTCACAAAGAAAAAAAAATGACCACAACAAAATCCAGTAAATCACAATAAATGCTGTAGAAGTCATTGTTAGTTCATGATATTTAATGCATTAATTAATGTTAACAAATTTAACCTTGTTGCAAAAAGTCACCATATTTAAAAAAATATCTATATTTTAAATAATTACTTACAATGCTCTGCTAGTATTTTGTAAATGTAATTTACATATGGGTCAGGGGCATGATTAATTGCGTTCATTTTTATCACATTATTTTCTTTATAATTAATCAAACTCAATTAATGTGTTAAAACGGCAGCCTTAGAAAAGCATAAAAAGCCCCAAATTTATGGTCATACCTGAGCAAACACTATATCAAATGCATTCACTTTTTTTCTCCTCCACTTGATGGGAAATACTAAAAAGCAATTAAAGCAATCTGAAGTTGAACTCATCTGGGATGAGAGATTGAAAGGGGAGGGCGAGGGGGATGCATCAAGCTAAGGGTAATGTAGGTGCTCGGAAACATGTGGCGATCGGTAATGACTGCATGAGCAGAAAAACGGAGGGCAGCGCAAGGGCATTTATTACCGCTACCTCTGATGGGCTGACTGCAATATCCTCGTCATAATTGGCACACAGATGTCACAAACGCTGTTGACATTTCACCAAGCAGAAACAATTTGGCGCTGCGAAACGGGGCGGCGACGAGGCTAAGAGGGAACAGAAAACACAGGCTGTAAATAAACACAGAGAGATCCTATTAGCCGAGAAAGCGAGAGAACGAACGAGCGAGATGGAGGTGCTCAGAAGAGGAGGTGGAGAGGGCCAGGATGTCAGAGAAGACAGACACTAATGGATTCCTGGCAAGAATGTGTCATTTAAACAGGACGTTTTTATTGGAGTGAATGACACCATTACATTAAGCACACCTCTGCTTTGTGTTAATCACCGTGTCAACAAGCGCGATTAATGGATATTACTTGTTGATACTTGGTCCAAACTAATGGCTGTGCCTTCCTGCTTGACATTGCCGTGTATAACGAATAAAAAAAGTTTTCCGGAGTGCGTGTGTGTGCGAGGGAGGGAGGGAGGAAGCCGTTTACAAAGTATCCTAGCGCTCGCTCATTGTATTCAACAATGATGGGAAGGGTAATGGCTCTTAGATCTTATTCGACCCCTCCTGAGGATGTTTGAAGGAATATTGTATGTTCAATACAAGTTAGACATACTGTTGATTACCACAAAAATTGAATGTTCCTCAAAAAAAATCCAAACAATTTGTTTAAAAAACAATCACTTACTAACCTTTTGTGTAAAGATCCAATTTTTAACTTTGTTGTCATGACAATGTACAGCCTAAAACTCTAAATTTACTTTAAAAATGATGATTTAACATCATTACAGGTCAAATAGTACACGTCTTCACAAGAATTAATAAGTGCTTTTATAAAATGAGGTTCACATTTCTGCTTTTAAACCCTGCACAAATTCTCAGGTTGCATTTTATTTCGATAGGCCACTTTAGACATTCTAGACAACTACGTCAACCAAATCTCATTAGTGTTTTAGTGGACTGTTAGGTTAGGGTTATGACAGTAATGAGTGGTAGTTGACATGTAGTTGCAAAGTTACTTATAGTTAGTAGAATGTCTAAAGTGGACTATCAAAATAAAGTATTATCAATTCACTTCCTTTGTTAATGCCTCACTGTAACCTTGATTTTTGCTTTTTTATTAGGTTTTTTTTGTTTGGTTTTTTTTGGACGAGTCTACATGATTTTCTTTGGTAATGAACAGTTATGCCACAAAAGTTTCAAACTTAAAGTCATGATATAATGGAAATAGCGTTTCTTCCGTGTTATGGTGCACACTGGAGTGAAAAAGTTTTTCAAAATTAGTGCTGGAACTTGGTTCAGTCCCCTGGTTTTTAGTCCCCTGAATGCAAGCTTGCAGTTGATTATAAGAAAGGGACAGGGTTTATGCCTTTCAAAATGTACTACCATTTAGGTACTAATATGAGCACTTTAGGTGCTAATGTGTTCCTTTAAGGTACTTAAACACAAGAGTGACAACTTTTGTACCTTTTTTCTAAGAGAGTGCAGATGAAATGACTTGAGACGTCCAACACGTCACCAGAGAAAGGTCTATTAAATGACATATTGAAAAATTATGAGGTCAAAACTAATTTACAATAAGATCAATAACATGCATTTAGAAAATAGATTTTCCATTTCCATTGCTGACTTTAACTCGGAATGAACCCAGACTATTCTTTTAACATCTGCCTAACATTGCATTCCCAAAACTAACTTTTAATTGTTAAAATGTTACCAGCAGACACTCAAACGCATCGTCTTTCTCCTCGTCCACAGGCGGCAGGATTCGGTAGGAAACGCTGGCCAGTAGACACAAGCGCTCGCTGGGGCTCCGACCTTGTCGAACTCTCGCTGCGAGCAAGATAAGCGGCCCTCAGGACAGCTAAACACACAGAGCGCTCACTCTCACTCTCGTTCCCTCTCTGCCGCCTTCTTTGTCTCTCTCTTCTGCCTGACCAACATAATCTTCTTTCCAAAAGGTCAAGTGAGACAGCGGCCCGTCAGGCAGCGCTAAAGCCTGCGCTCCGTCTGTGGGGTATATTTATGAAACAGCTGCAGGTGGAGAACATTCTAGGTGCACTCTGGAGATATTCTTTCCAGACCGAGCGACGTGTCCGCAGGATAACGTACGCTAATATTTGAGGGGGCGGGATGCGGCTCTGTGGGGAAGCCTGCAAGTTTTGCTAGTAATGAGTCCTTCTGCGTCCCTCTCGAGTTACGTAAACGCCATGTTTCTGTTTCTCGTTTTGCCTCCATGCAGGTTCTGCGTCGGAGACAAGTTCTTCCTGAAGAACAACATGATCCTGTGCCAGACAGACTACGAGGAAGGACTGATGAAGGAAGGCTACGCGCCGCAGGTCCGCTGACCACCCTGCGACCCCGCCGCTCGCAGGAGGGGAAAGAGCTGCGAGAGGACCTGAAGGGGACATGCAATCAGACACAAGAAGCACTAGTGTCCTCTTCAGCCCCTGTCCCCATTACATTGTATATACGAAGAGCCCAAATAAGGGACGGTGTACTGTACAGATTAGCCATAGAGACGTTTTTGGTAAGTGGGAGAACGTTCGAAGACGGACCAAGACTTTTAATGACGCTGCCTGACGGCCTTATGAAGACATCTCAATGGCCCGACTTTTGTGAACTTTAACACACACAAACGTACAACCCCAAGTCCAAATCGCAATTGCATTTCACTTGCTTTACAGGGTGAAGACCACATATTAAAAAAAATATCAGTATTTATTGGCGAATGAGAAGAAAAGGAGCCATGTCAACATAAGATCTCAGGTTGAATGGGTTTCCTCATTATCATTTCTATTTTTCGTTTACATTGTGTCTTAATTGCGTTTCCAGCAACAATCTATTTGGATAAACACAAGCAGCCAATCAGAAGATATTTGATGTTTAATGTACAGTTACGAGAACCAGTGAGATTTCATAGTGGGCGGAGCTACCCAGCACAATGCTACAGATATAGACGAAATGTCCTGGCTGTTAAGGACAACTTTGTGAAATGGCGCCCTGTTAAGACATGATGTTAGCTTTCTAACAGATCTTTGAGCTTCGACTTCTTCAACATCAAGTGGTGTGATTTCATTAGTGACGTTCTGAAAAACTTCTCTCACCCTGTTTTATACGTAAAGGCAAACTCAAACTCTTTGAACATTTGGGTTTGGCACGTGTGTAAACGATGGGTTTGTTACTTTCTTCACTGTATTTATTTAATAGGCTTTTCGTCATTGCGTGTAACTCAAGGCTGACATGTTTATACCTGAACTGAATCACCGCTCAGTCGCCAAGCATCTCCTCCAGACGTGACGAACGTCACCTCGTATTTTTTTGTGCGGCCCATGTTGATCAGCTGACATAATCCTCTTTAAACACAATCAGGTCGCATAAACTGTAGGCATTACTGGAGCACGTGAATACCTGGTCGGAGGATTTGCCTTTAACGGGTTTTGTTTACTATCAACTCAAGGTGACACGCAAGCGCAAATCACTACTGTAGCCTACTACGTTGATAATCCTTTTTCGGGCTTTGGAAACCGAGGACATAGCCTAGAGAAAATATGAGGACAAGCTTAATTTGTATATGGTGGTTGTACATATTTAAAAAAAATATTCCTTTTTGCTTGCTATTGTATATGGATTTTCTTTTTATGTGTTATTCAGCATGAGATGTTTATTTTTAGGACGTGTACATACTGTACTGTAATCATTTTAAGCACAAATGTAATACAGTTTTATTGTGTTAGCACTGTTTGGTGGCTTTCTTTGTGTCCTCTGTTTTTTCACAAAAAGCATTTGGCACTTTCCACAAACAGGGTACAAAATAAAACATGAAATACTTTAGATTTTTTGGTTTGTTTTTCAACAAATGGTCAGCAGAAAGAGGGGTTCAAAAACTTAAAAAAAAAAAAAAAAAAAAAAAAAAAAAAGTTGACTGCCAACATCAGGGTGCCATTTTCATTTTCTGAGATTTTTGCCTTGTCAAAAAAAAAAAAAAAAAAAAAAAAAATGGTAGAACATGTTTTAAATAATAATAATGGAAACACAACGTAAAATTAAAATTTTAAATAAAAAAAACTAAATATATATATATATATATATATATATATATTCCTTTTTTTTTTCTTTTATTCACATAATTTATGTAATGTTTGAACTTGAGCTCCTGCAGTGGGTCCATATAATGTTACTGATTTTCTTTTTAGGATAAAATCAAGATGATCAAGACACCTGAGGTGGAACTGGTCAAAATCCCTATTTTAAGGAGAGACATTATGCATGTAAAACTAGCTGATTTTCATGCTAGGTTACCTTCAGGTTAGATAATAGTTGATTAAAACATATGTAATAGTTCTCTAACAGTAACAAACATGGGATTTATGCCACTAAAAAAAGTCAAGATACACCAAAATTTATGGAAAATGCCATTTGGAGAATAGACCTCTCTCTCTGTCTGTAAAGAAAGCCGATGGGCCGGTTTGCATACACTGTCATTTCTAAGACGGAGTGTTTACTGAAGCAATTTGGGTTAAGTGCCTCGCTCAAGGGCACAACTGTAGATGCCGAGCAGCCAGTGGTGAACCTTCAGGTCTCCACTCCATTAGCCTATCCACCAGACCATGCTGCACTTCCGGTTCTGTGATTGATCATAAGTGCAATTTGTCATTTTGTCATCCATTTTGTTGTCACTGCCCCTCAAAAATTTCCACCCCTTTAGTCTGAGGGAAGGAAAAAAAGGGTGAGAGAGAAAGAAATAGATCCACCAGTACAGCTAAAAACAGCTGCGTGTTTAATAGGGAGGTGCTTTAACATAACGGTGGTCACCTGGTCAAAATTAACCTTGACCTTGGTGATTAAGACCCTAAAACAAAGCAGAGGGCTCTTAGTTTACCCTGTAGGGGTTTGTTTAGGCAATATGATGCAAGCGGAGCGCAGTTTTGAATATACTGAATACTGCGCAGTGATTTAGAACTACAGCAACTGCAAGTGTGAGATTGCTTTTATTATTATTTTTTTATTTCAAATCAACCACAAAATGATGACATGAAACTATCATAGCTACTGTATGTAAATCATCTGCATGAGACAATAATCAGATACATATTAATGGTCATTGCACAAATATTTAATCAGAATTATGTATTCCAGAGAGTTGTGTAATGAAAATATTGTCTGTCTATAAACCTATAGAAGTAAGGAAGGCCCACGCTTGAGCTATTTAAAAGCTTTTGTAGTTTGCTTTCCAAGCAAATCCAGAATATTGCTTGAAGATCCTCTTCACTGTACAATTGAAACACTGAGATTAAAGTTCTCCATCTAATTAAGGAGGCTGTTTAAAGTAGCCTGTGAAGTTTGACAACAGCGGCACTCACATCACATTACAGCCTATAATAAGCAGACCAATTAAACTAATTGAATTTCTTTAGCCTGAAACACAGAGGGAAAAATGTCTTTGATTAGACTCAAGCTGTTAAGTACTTCCATAAAAGCAGAGACGGCTCTGAAACCTCGCTAGATAAAAATCCAGTCGAAGGGAACTGGGGGGGATCTACTACGCTAATTTACCGTAATTGTCTCATATGTTGAAGTGTTTGAAGGAAGATTTAATGAAACCATACTGTTAGCGGTAACACTGCGGTCATTGAAATATATATATTTACACAACATAAGTACTATATAGTGCAATACAATCATGCACAACACAGTTTAGCAAAGCACCATACTGTTGAGTAATATCACATGGCTACGAAAGAAAAGAGTGAGCAACAAATGAGTGGGTTTGCACACAGTTTGAGCACGCTTTGTATGGCACTACTTTGTATGGCACTACATGCTACATTCTAAAACAACAACAAAAAAAACACTCAATTCCAAAATTATTTAAATAAAATTGTAATCAAATTTCAGTTGTTAGATCTAGTTTGGGTCAGGTTTTGAAATTTAAATTAATTAATTAATAATTAAAATTTTATTTAAAACGTATAACAGATTTCAACTGTTAGATGTAGTTTGGGTCAGGTATGAAATTTTTGAAATCATATTTAATTTGTTAAATGTAATTTGGATCAGTTCTTAAAAAATGTATGAATAAATGAGGTCTTGAAATGTAACTAAACAAAATGAACAAAAAACACAAAATATACAAGATGTAATCAAATAAACAAACATTTTGACTGCATTTTAATTGTTGGCTGTGATTTGGATCAGATCTTGAATTTCAGTAAATAAACAAACAATATTTTAACTGTTGAATGTGATTTGGATCAGATGTTGAAATTTAATGAATATAAATGAATGAACGGATGAATGAACGATCAAATTGAATCAGATTTCAATTGTTGGATGTGGTTTTGATCAGGTCTGTAAACTTGATCTTGTGTTCTGCTGTTCAGACAACAAAAAACTAAACTGATTTGAGTCAGATGCACCAAAAAGCTATTTTCTACCTATTTCAACAAAGTCAAAATAGATACAATAGCATCAAATTTGGGTTTTTGTTCCTCTGTCAGAATTCCTTACCTTGCATTGTTGTATTTCTATGTAAACGCAGCTTTCATCACGTCTTCTTACTCTGAGAGAAAGAACACTCTGAAAGCATTGAGGGAGACAGCACAAACTGTTTTTAACACACTGTTATTGTTTTATCAGGGGTATTCACAGGGGCGTTTGTTTAAGACCAATGCTCGACAAAAGAATAAAAGATAACGTGTGTGTAGCGCAGTAACATCTCGTCTTCAAACCTCCAGCAAACAGCAAGCTGACTAAAGCAAAACGAATAATAAAAATCCAAGATCCTTTCATAAAGTAGTCATTAGGGGCATTTAGAAAGAGAATTAGCTGCCAGGGCACGTAACGTTAGCAGCTCCCCCTCCACACCGCAGCTGACCGCCGAGTCTGAGACGCCGCTTTGCTCATACGGCTCTTCTCGTTTGGCAAACGGCTCCAGGGGCGAAAATAATGATCTGCGTAGACATGCCAATGCTATCTGGACCAGATAACACTGTCTTAATGACTCCTTATCCTTCGGCCTCTTCGTAGAGATGGGTGCCACAGCAAATATATTCCCGTCATTGGGTCATTAGCTCTTTATTGCACCGATAATGGACTTAAGAATTTTTGGTCCAATTCGAGTGTACGCTACCCAGTGGAAAACAGCCCTCGGATAGATTAGCCAACAGCTAGTACGGATGCTCAACGAGCTCTTTTCCCATTCCTGATTAGCGGATCATTAGCTGGTATTGGCTAAACACAATGACACTTTCTTACTCAAAAACAAAACCTGATAAAGACATTGTAATGGGGTCTGGATAATGGTAATCACTATACTCAGTGTATAAAACACATCCCTAATCACACTTAACATTCACAAATCTGGATTTTGCTAGCCTTTTTGTTCAGACAAGCTGCAAAATTAAATTGGTCAAATCTGATCTAAGTAGATCCTTATATAAGAAAAGAGTGAGCAAAAATGAGGACACTAGCATGTTTGTCTATACTGCTTAGTAAAAAAAATGCTTTGATAGATCAAACATTAATTAATAAAATACAATTACACTACAATATATGGATAGCATTGAATAGAAAGCTACAAACAATAACTTTTCTGACTAGAATCGACATACAATCAGTAAAATAAGGTGTTTTACACATCAAGCTAGATTTTAAAGTAAATTTGAGCAGCAGAAATAGTTAAACTAATGTAGCCTACACTGTCATGTCAACATTTAGCTTATGCTGAAGCTAAATGCTATTTTTAATCTAAACATGCACCATTTAATTTAAACTGCCAACGTTAAGCTAACTTAAGCTAAGCTAAAATTATATTTTTAACCTAAACATGAACCAATTAATTTAAACTGTCAACATTAAGCTAACTTAAGCTAAGCTAAATGCTATTTTTAGTCTAAACATGCACCAATTAATTCGCACGATTCAGGAAAGGAAAAGGAAGGAAAGGAAATTCATTGAGTATATCAAGGGTATATCAAGAAAATCGATATCAGATCATAAACATTTCTGTTAGCTTATAGTAAGACATGATATAAGGGTGTTTTTTGCCTTGCTTTACACTTAAAAAAAAATCCTTAAAACAAGATAAATTCACTTTTAAAACCTAGCAGTGGTTTTCTTGTTGATTTAAATTAAAGTTCCACAAACAGATGGATGGATGAACTTGAGTTTTATGTGAGGTTTTGCTTTTAAGACTGTCAATTTGAAAACAGATTTGAGTTAGATGTGCTAAAACCAAATTATTTTTTATGTTCATTCTGAAACAAAACATATATCAGACGAGTCGTGTGATTCTGTTATCACTGCTTAAACCATTACCATCAACATTAACACAACAATCTATGCACATGGTACACATCCACAGGCCTGTCAGGGGTCCGTAATGAAGATGCACACACCACAAAAAACCCAAGCTTGCACGCACATACAAACAAGCCTCTCCATCCTCGCGTCAATCTCAACTTCGCAGATGCACATAAGTGGCTCATCATACGCTGTTAGGCAGGAAGAATGCTAGTTATTTCACCTTAAATGTCACTGGCAATTTATTCCATGCGGCTCATTCAGCTGATCTGTGATCTGTTATTTAAAGAATGCAAGACGTGTTATCGACACAGACGGATCTGCAAAGGCGGCCTGCCATTATCAGTAATGTGCTCTGGATAGCACAGTGCCGACAAACGAACTGAGAGAGATTCGAAGTTCGCAGGCCCTGTGAAGTTCTCCCTTTTGATGTGGCACACTAACCTATACCAGATGGACCAGGATTGGTCCACCAGGAATGCCCAGCAGTGACACTGAAATGCACATGCCAGACAAATGGAGATATAAGGAAACACCCATTCAAAGAAACATATGAAAGTACAAAACAACAAGGCTATGTTAATGTATTTGGTCTTGGCGGAACAGATCTGCTACGCAGTTGTTGCTGCTAATTTTTGATTAGTAATATACATTGCTAAGAACTTCATTTGGACAACTTTAAAGGCAATTTTCTCAATATTTAGTTTTTTTTGCACCCTCAGATTCTAGATTTTCAAAGAGTTGTCTCTCGGCCAAATATTGTCCTATCATAACAAACCATACATCAATGGAAAGCTTATTTATGATTATGTATAAATCCCAATTTTAAAAAATTGACCCTTATGACTGGTTTCGTGGTTCATGCATGGTCTCATTTATGAATAACCCCCATAGCATACATGATCACCCTGTAGCAGATCTATACAGGTGGAGCTGGGGAAGGTGGAGGGTTTCTGAAACGTGCTGCTACTTCTACAGCAACCACTAGCCATGCATTTCATTGTTGAGCAACAAGCTCATCGGGTACCAATATAGGAGAGAACCGATCAGCTGTGACGTGATGTCATTATGTCATATTGAGTTAGACCTATCGGACTGCGCCATCTAGTTTTATGCCAGAACTTTGTGTGTTTGTGTGTGTGTGTGTGTGTGTACACTTCCTCTAGCACTGGGTAAAATATGGATTAACCCAGAGACTGGGGTTGTTTAGACCCAGCCAGTTGGGTTACTGCCCAGAAGGTTGGGTTAAACATTTAACCCAACTATTGGTTGAAAACAACCCAGCATGTTTTCTGACCAATATTTATGCAGCACTGGGTTGTATTTAACCCAGCATTTTTTAGAGTGTATGTATGTATGTATGTATGTATATATA
>JAFVLL020041883.1:0-71511 GCA_021397915.2 Tor tambroides
GTCCACTGAAAATACTGAGGGGGTCCTCTCTTTAATTTCTCTCCAGATCTTTCAAGTGGATCTGTGAAAGGCTAAGCACTGTGGGCACGGCCGGCAGCACCCAGGCGCAGGCGAGCGGATGGGTTCTGCCTGCCTGGGGATGCATTGAGTGGGGATAAAGGGATAAAGAGCCTCTGCTCTGGGACTGATTACTTACATCTGCCCTGTTAAATCCTTGCATGCATACGCACAGCTACTACTGTTTGCTTTGTTTACTGTTTGCGAGTATCGTGTCAGATTGTGTGTGTATAAACAGGTTTGGCGATACTTACGGGGGCCAAATGTTTGAAGATAATGCTGTAGATACAATGAAACGTCATAAACTGTCTTATGATGACAGCTGAAGAGCTCATCGGTATTTGAGATGTTCACAAATCCAACAGTTTTGTGTTAGCAACAAATGTCAAAATATATAATGGATTATATTAGAATTGCACACACTGCAGTTTATGTTTATACATGATTACTTACAACTAATAATCTCGCTTTATATTGATATAAGTAATATTGGTAATCATAATATATATATATATATATATATATATATAGGCTACAGTCCGACACTTCAAGAACTTGTATATTTGCAATTTAACAATCAGAAGAACTTTATGCGAAGCACCTGATTTTACAAAAGTTAGCATGATTTTTTTATGTATGAGGCCATACATCATTGCTTATTGCTTTACAAGTTAGATCTACATATGTCTGACTGTTCATCTTCAAATCTGTTCATCTTGCTGCTGTAAAAATTAGCTGCCAACTATTGACATATTCAGCTCATTATGACTGTGACAGAGAATGTAGAGGAATATTACTCAAAAATCTACTCAAAAGTCAAAGTAGAGACAGCAACAATGGGTGTTTGTAAGAAGAAACAGTTTTGTTTAACAAAACGCTGGTAAATCAATATGACAATCAATGCACAATAGATTGCCAAGGCACCACCGGACATCAGGGGTCATGGATCTTCATGCTCATCTCAAACGATTCAGCTTAAAGCATGTGCAGAACACATAGCGACAGTCTGTTTTAAATCTAGCAAGATAGGGTCCAAAGATATTTTAACGCCTTGCTAATTTACACTTTGGTAATTACGCAAACATCTAGCTACCCATTTTCCCGCGCTTTCTCATTTCCCTGTTGTCACACATATGAAAGTATGGTGATAAATACCAATTGATTAGCTCCTCGTCTCCCCAGGTTATCACACTACCACAAATAGTACATGGTGAGCGGCCAAAAAGTGCTTTGTGCATGAAGGAGTAATTTTCACATTTTCTCAGTCATTACTGTTTAAAAACAACCCATAAGAGCATGAAATTTAATACACACTTCATTAAAAGAATTACCTGTGGGCATACCCTTTGCCTAAAGTGTTATTTAATAGGTTGTACCTTTGTAAGTCAATTAACAAGTTAGTCACTCAGATTTATTGAGCTTCTCATTAACTAAGCCAAAATTTTAATATATGTTATCAATGCTGAGAACTATGAACTATCACGTCATATTAAAAGATCCGTGCTGTAGGTTGGAGATCAATATGACAACATAAAGGACAACGAATAACAAAATGTTAACTTCATCAAATTCAACAAATTCATTCCATTTTGAATTACTGAGACCTAAAATTAGTATGAAGTACTGAAAATTTGTATTTATCCTCGAAGACGTTGGGTCATATAGAGAAAAAAAGACAGGTATATTAATTACTGCCATCTTCAGGAGTACAGAAAACCAACACTACCCTGCTGGAGGGAGAGAAAAAAACAACTTAAACCAGCCTAATCTACACTGCTGGTCTTAGCTGGTCTCTCCAGGCCAGTCTACTTACTCCTGGGCACTTTTCAGTTGGTCAGATTGGGAGACCAGCTGAAACCGGCTAAGACTTGTAAACCATCTTAGGCTGGTTTAAGCTGGTTTTTTTTTCAGCAGGGTTTAAAAACTGACCCCTAATACAGTTTCATATAGCCCACCTGTTTACATGAATTAACAACCCTATATGAATTTCTAATAGATGCAGAACTCATAGTGCTGCATAAACCAGCCACAAACGAGGATTAAAACCAACCCGTTTATGCAAATGAGCACGACAACTGATTTTCTGTAAGTAACTGATGTAAGAAAACATGCAGCACTTACGGCACGAGCCACTGGCACGTGCGCAGCTCATCAAGACTGTGCAACACCTGTGTACACTTCACTAGCACAAACTTGCTCGTTTTTGCCTCCTCCAAACATCTGATAGGAAACAATCGCTAGACACCGCACAACCCCCAGAAAAATCGCGTTTTCCACATGAGCGCGCGCCGAACGCACACTGCCCGCAGTTTAGCCCCGCAACATGCACGTAGACGTTAACGCACGCACTTACCTCCGTGTCGTAGATTTTGGTGATGAGCGAGAAGGAGTACTGCCTGGACTCACGGATGTGCTGGATGGCCAGCTGAACGGCCGGCTCGATGCCTTGACTGATGCTGCTCATCAGCGCTGATTCATTCATCGGCATCAGGACCATGATGGGCAACTTCTCACCATCCCTCGTGTACCAGTTGTTGTCCAGGCCGTGCCTTGTGTAATCGTTGCAGACCTTCGCCAATGCAGGATGAAATCCCAAGACGGACAGGAGTAGGCATCCCGACAGAAAGATCATGTCACATCTGCAGTCCCTCCGGGACGGAGCCATGCTACCGAGCAACTGAGATCCACCTTCTCACTGTCCTGGCATCGCAATCTTTAGGTTCCTCTTGGATGCTGCGATCAGTCAAAGAGAAATGACATGATATGCAATAGTACAGGCTCTCGCGCACTCGATCTCGAGAGTAGAAATGATGCGTAAAACCAGAAGGTGTCCAGTCGCAGGGGTTATAAACTAAGCTGCTTCCCCTTTTACGGGTCTTTATCAAATCCTGTCCGATCCAATCCTTCCTTTCACCTCCAATACACCACCGAATGCGCACATCACAATCCACCGCCTGTGCGTTACGCAGAGGTGCGCGCTCTCTGATTTGAGTCGACAGCTATTGCGAATGTAAATGTAAGAGCCGAATATATTCCAAGCAGTTGAGGAGTTGCATCCCCATGGGAAAAGCGCATAGGTGAGGGCGAAGCTATAATAGCCCTGTATGTGAATAAAGTTCACTTTTCTCTCAAGTTATTGCGCATCATTTCTAATTAAGCTCAAAAATGCGCCTTTCAGACATTTAGAGTTTAATTAGATCTGTTTGGCTATGGAAATGATGACAGGCAACAAATTTTACAACAGTTTAACAGAAATGATAGGCCTAGCTTCTCGGTAGTCACTTCTGACTGAAGACGCGAGATTAGACAACGCTTAATGTCCAAGGTGGTTGTATTAACATATATTAATATTATCATTTTCAACAATATGTTTTACACATACATTTGACAATTACTTAAGCAGGAAACATAAAAGCAATATACTACTTGCATTTAAATAACTGTTTTTGTACTTTATTCAGTGAGAAGTTACTTGAACTTGACCATTCACCATTCTTTTTTTTTTTATTAAAGAGGTTCACATATTCAGATGTGCCCTGCATGACATGCTGTACTTAATGCTATTTTAAACATAATTTTCTAATTTTTATAAATTGTTATACGTGCAGTTTTTCATGAATAAATATTAAGTGAGAGACTACAAGGAATATTAATACTTCTAAAAATCCACTTGTCACACCAGCAGGACTATTTAAGTGAACTGCAAAAATGTGTTGATTATTGGATGGATAGATAGACAGACAGATAGATTCACTGCATCATGGTGGAGGCCTGACACCATTAACCAAGTATGATACCAATGATAAGAGCACTATAAATAAGAGTACCATACAGCCGTAATACAGTAAATCATAAAAACAGCCCAGCAGAGGAGTGCACTATCAGCGTATTGGTAAACTGAGGGCTCTTATCTTACTGGTTCGATCACTATACAGAGACTCTATACATAGCTTTGCTGACGTCTTTCACCACTGTCTGTGTTGCTTTCTGTTGTGTGATTTCCAGATGAAGAAATAGGTCAAGTTGTTGTCCCATCTGTTTGCTTTATGCAAGACACCTCCCTCCTTTCTGCTAGAGAATATGATAAGAATCAGGCACAAATGTGGTGGATTAAAATACAGGAACACTCAGAACAGAAAGTGGGACGATCAAGCCAAACGATTATAACTTTAGCCTTGTATTTAATTGGCCAATAAAATAATTTGATTAAATTACAAATTATTTTATTTTTTATAACACACATCTGTGTGATTTACAAATCATTTAGATTGCATTATAATATTTAATCTCCAAAATAAATGTATTCAAGTTATAATGATGTCAAATAAAATTAAATATAAAATAAAAAGTGTAATATTGTAAAAAGTGTAATATTGTGAAATATTATTGCAATTGCAAATTTTCTGTTTACAATTTCTATGAAATTGCATTTTAAAATGTAATTTATTCCTGTGATGGCATAGCTGAATTTTCAGCAGCATAGAATTTTCATTCTAATATGCTGATTTGCTGCTCAAAAAACATTTATTATTGTTATTAACACTGAAAACAGTTGTGCTGCTTGAGATGTTTGTGAAAATCATGATCCATTTTTCACACTTCTTTGATGAATAGAAAGTTCAAAAGAACAGCATTTATTTGAAATAGAAATCTTTCGTGTCAGTGCAAAAGTCTTTGAGACGTTTGATCAGTTTAATGCATCCTTACTGAATAAAAGTATGAATTTCCTTAAAAAAATAAAATAAAATCTTACTGACCCCAAACTTTTGATGACAACTATTGTGTGATACATACAGTATATTGTCAAAAATATATTGTTAGATTTTATTGTTTAGATGGAAAACAACATAGATACGCGATTATCCTTTATTATATCAACTTACACGCTAAATTAGTAAATAAGTACATCTGAAGATGTATATTTATGGTGAAATGTGTCAAAGAACCCTGGGTGCATTAATGTCCTGAAGATCCTGTGAAGTCCACACTTGATGCAGGTGAACACACAGCTATCTGCCGACTTGCCACACACACTCACAGTCCTGTCTGACATGTCTCCACTTAATAGAGATTAATGGGACAGCCCGAGGACATTCTTCAGTGCAGCACTGACAATGCATTCCTGCTGGATGCATCCTGAATTTTGAATGTCATATATTCAAAAAAGCGTGAATGAAAAATGAAGCCTTATGAAGTAGCCATGCCAAGATCTAGTCATTTATTAAGGAAATGGTATCATAAAATGTTATCAAATGTAAGTGATAATCATTTCAACAAATATTCATTAAAACACGTGATTTATGGCATCACTTCTACAAAATCATGAAAATGTAAAGTTTGTTATATAAATTATAAAAGTAGTATATTATAACTTACAGAGAAAGTATTTACATTATTGTTCAAAAGTTAAAAGCCAGTGCTTTTTAAGTATAATTAAGTATTGCTTTTTTATTCAGCAACCATGCATTAAATTAATAAAAAAGTGACAGAAAAGGCAAATAAATCAAATAAATTCTGTTTTCTTGAACTTGCCATCATTAAAGAATTCTGGGGGGGGGAAAAAATTATATTACGTATATTTAATATTTTTAGGTTTTTCTCCTCAACTGTTTACAGCATTGATATTAAATGTTTCTTGAGCAGCAAATCAACATGTTAGAGTGATCTCTGAAGGATTATTTGTCACTGAAGACTGGAGAAATGATGCTGGAAATCGAGATTTGCCATCACAGGAATAAATTATATTTTAAAATATTACAGCCATTCTAATAATATTTCACAATATTACTATTTTACTGTATTTTTTAATTTAAAAAAAAAAAATCAGCACTGGCAGGAGAGGCTTGTTAAAAACTTTTTAAAAATCTTAACCACAAACCTATGAACAGAATGTATTCCTGCTGACACTGACTTCTTGAAGTTTGTGTATAAAATCAAGTCAACAGTATGCCCCTTTATAGCACTGTAGTGCTGGCCCAGTAGTGCACAACACAATGGAAACAAACTGCAACACAATGAAATTAGTCCTATGCGTTGTGTTGTGGAGATTTTGTGGTGTTGTGCACTACTGGGCCACCATACTGTAGTTCTTTTTGACACACTCAAGTGTCACCTGAGCATTGTCATTCTGGGTGAAAAACAGAAATTTTGCTCATAAGAGGAGAACTGGCAAAGTCAGTGCAGCTGAGCACAGGCTCAAATTTCAGTGGTCGTGCTCTGGTGAATTCTCTATGAGCTGCTGAAGTCATTCTGAAGGCCTCATACCTTTTCTCTGCGATTCCACCGGTAAGACAGCTTCCGTCTCAGGGGAATGTCCCTCAAGTCTCTCACCAAAATTGAAAATGAAATTGCAGTGATTAACTTCTCCGGTCTCAGAGCTTTCAAACCTTTTTTCAAAGCTCTGAGACTGCAGCTTTTGCACTTCCAGAGCAGACCCATGCCCAAAAGAGAAGGTGTTTTCAGGAGAACAAATAACACACACTTTTAGGAACACTTTATTAGAGAGCAGAATATGAATGATGTTGACCTTGAAGAACAGGCCTAATCACAGTATAAACAGCTTCTTGAGAGTTAGAGTGCTCTATTGAAAAAGGAGCCATGCGCTGTGATGTATTTCCATGGGCAAAAATGTGCAATTGTTCTTATTTGTTTCTGGCACGCATATGTAGTTGGGAAGGTTTCAGGGCTTTTGAAGAATTGCTTCTGCTTTGTGAGTCAGAAGTCCCATTTTTGTGAATTCCATGCATACCAACTAGATTCTGTGTGATTGATTCTCAGCCCGTTTACAGCAGGCTGTATAAAACACATAGTCCATGCGGAGGTAAACCGAATAGATTTTGTCAATAGATTTAGGATGTACTATGTGTATTATAGATCCAGTGCACATCCACAGCACAGTCCTTTACTAGGCAAACAGTTAAATTACCATAAAATATAAAGTCATGTAGGATGGTGCATGGACTTTTCTGTGAATCTCTTTCTATCAACAATCATGTGATGGACTAACACTAGAATAATGACACTTCCTGACCTTTGTGGTTTCATTTATTCTGCTTTGAGACTGTTTTCCTACTGTTCTCTAGATTATATACAGATTAAGGATTAAATTGTTGGAAAGACAAGAGAGTGTCCTACATCTCAGCATTGAGGTTTAGAAGAATTCTTTTAGACCACTCTCCATTTATAGCCACAATTTCAGTGCAACAATTTCCTAGCATGTTACTAATCTAAGATTCACTTCTGAAAGATTTTGTGCTGTATATGATTGACTTTTTTCAAGTTTGCCATTCTGTAATGTCAAATTTCCATTTTCAGCAGCCTTAAGATCCTTAATAAATCTTCATGTAGATGGAGATAAAGTATGAAAGTTTTTTTTTTCTTTCAGGTTTCTTTGATGAATACAATGTTTAAAAGAACAGCATTTATTTGAAACATTTTAATTTTCGTTACTCAGAATTATATCCATTTTTTAGTTTGTAAATTGTAGCAGAACACAATTTACAACACAGTTGTTAATCATATTTTAAAACATGGCGATGTGAGTGTCAGTACAGTCTCTATATCATCCTCTTTGGCTCTTCTGTCAAGCAAAATAAAAGCTTTCAAATTTCTGGCCCCACCTTCGTCTTGTCGGAGGGAGATTGACTACCTCCTGAGGCCTGCTTCCCCACTGACTGTACAGCAACAACCCCCAATAAACACCGTGATCAATATGGTTAAGCGTGTGTGGAGAGTTCCAGTAGAGTCCAACTCACTGTCACATCCATCACCTGCAAGGTTCAACATCAGTAAGAGACTTCCACTCTTCCACTGCGCTCAGACAGATGCTTGGCTGTCCTTAATGTGAGCAATATCCTGTCCAAACTTGAGACTTCAGGTTGAGGCTGATGAATTTGCAGACAACTCATTTTCCCAGCAACTCATGCACAGAGGGAGCCAGAGGAGGTTGTAAATGCGTCTCAGTGCTGTTTCAGCATACTGAGTCTTCGACCTGTATGTGTTTGAGCAAACAGTTACTCTGTTCACTAGTGAATGTGCTGAAGGCTTGCCCTGTTTTGTGCTGCTTAAAATAGAAAAGAACAACACTCGTTTCTTTGCCAACACTACCATTTCTGCTGTTTATAGATATATGCTGATTATAGATATACTGTCTGACTTGTTCTGACCAGAGGCATAACATTTTTAATAAAAATAAAAATAATGAAATTAAATAATAAAAAACAATAAATTACATAAATATAAAAAATTCAAATATAATATAATAAAAATCTAGATTTTTAAATGGAAATAATTCACACTTCAGCTTAGCGTTTGGCGGAGATGTTCACCTGCTCCTTCTGCTGTTAATGGTAGTTGGCAAACCAACAATAAAAGGTGCTTTTTTGCCACCTACTGGATTGGAGTGTGAAGCGCTAGATGGTGTGCAGGAGAGCAATCCACCTTTTTCCTAAGGCCCATAATGCTTTGCACAAATTATGGGAGTAACTTCTGTTTACACTGTAAACAATCAGCAAACAGTTCGCTCTATGAACACAATAATAATCATTTCCAAAAACTGGGTACAATGAGGTGACATTATTTTACTCACCCTTCAACCATCGATCATTAAAAGGAAATTTCACAGCCTCTTCCTTTGGCATGATCATTGTTGATCTTCTTCCTCTAATAGTAGGCACAGCTTTGTGATTGGTTGCTCCAAGATGCTTGTCTTTGTCTTTTTTGTTTCTACTATTTATGCAAGTGGCCAGCGACTGCATGAGGCTGTGAAAGCAGATTAGTGAGTAGATGAGTTTACTTGTATAGCATGATTATGTTATATATAATATTCCTCTGTGTCCCATTTAGCCACTTGTTAGCAACTGCCTTTTTAAAGAGAAGTAAAAGCTTTTAAAAAATCACAAGGGGTATTACTGATATATTTTATGCTGTAGAATAAAGTGTGAAAATATCTTGAGCCAAAGACCTTATTTCAGGCATTTAACTAAAACACCATTTACTTTTGGACGGTGAAACCAGAAGTGCTAAAATGCTTGCCTGCAGGTTTTGGCCTACCAAACTACATCATGCCTTTAGACTTAGAAAATGATTAGCAGCCTACATGTATTTTTTGCTTACTATCTTGACAGCTTTAAAGTTGTCCTGCCATTGTATTTAATTTGAGTTAAAATTAAGCGTCCATCTCAGTGGTAAAAGAACGTGTTTAAAGCAAACCTGCAATGCAAGAGTAAGACACCTGCGATGTAAGTCTAAACGACATTTGAGAACATTGGGGAGATTTTTAGCAATTACCAAACTTTGACCTTTCTCTTACACAAAATGTTTGTATGGCTTCAAAAGGATGAGCAAATAATGAACCAGTAAAAAGATCCAGTGAAAGAAATCAGAATATGTCTCACCCTTTGGTTTCAAGACTTTTCCAGCCAGCTGAATAATGACAGGTCTGAGCTGGTTGGTTGGGATTCAGATCCAGCTATGATGTGACTGACTTGAAGGCTCCTGAAATACCCCACGGATGTCACAAGCCTCAAAAGCTTCACATGACATGTCGGAGTGAGTCGTGTGGTCTTCAGTCACTCACGGTGACTGTCGGTTCTGGACAATTAACCCTGCATCCATCCAGCCCACGCCACATATCTCTCTGTCAGCCCTCCAGGCATTCAGGTCATCCTCCTTAAATCTCCCTGCTCCAACTACAAACTCCAAAAACCCACTGCAAATCATGGGCTCTGTCTCCAGATCTGCTGTTTTCTCTTTGTATTCAGAATCAGTTAGGCTGGGTCTGAGAAAAAAACTACAACGGCTTGAAACAAAGGAGCTGAGATCCCCTCAGGGCCATGGTCACACCAGCATAGATGCGAGATTCATATTGTATGAGCATGAAATTATTATAGTGTGGAATACTGTTCTATGCATTGCCTTCGTTGCGACTTGGATCTTATCCGCTAATCATATATATCACTTTTTCAGCACATGAATAAAATGCTGAATAAATCATTTTTGATCATTTTTAAGGTACAACTTTGACCTTCAACCAAATACTTTGTTTACCTTACAGCTCTCAATTTGAGCAGATTTATTTTCTGCCATCTCTGCAAACAAGTTGCTATTGAAGCAAGCCACGTGTGGAATTAAAGGCTGAAACACAAGGGGGAGTTGCAGTGTGGGAAGGCAGGTAAATAACTCTTAGACCTCTGCTAAATCACAGCTTGTTTGAAACAACTCAACTTCTGGAGTAGACCAATGAAAAGCACTACCATGATTTGCTGCTCCATGGCCAGCTGTGCAGCACTTGTACGTAGTTCTCTCTCCAAGGAAGCCTTCCACACACACACCATAGATGTCCTTCCCTTTAAACTTTGCTCCACGACCAGATACATTAATTATGGAATGAGATGAATCCAAGGAGAAGGAGTGTTTGTTCCAGAAAGGGCATCTGACTTAAATGGCTGGAATGAAATTTCATAGACAGACAAGGCTAATGACAATTTGAAACACTTAGCAGTATGGATTGGTGATGGAGTGCTGATGTGTTTGCTCTCTGAGGAGAGTGGAGCAGACCCAGACAGAAAGTGCATTAAGATCTCCTTTTCTGTTGTACATTAATAGAAATACTGGAATACCCCTAATGGCATGCATTATAGATGGAGTAATCAGAAGTGATTTAGCAACGACAAAGTGATAACGTTATATAATAATAAAAAAAATTATAATATATACTAATGAAAAAGTATATAAGAATATAGATTAAATATATATTTTTTAATTATTTATATATACAGTATTTTAATTATATATATATATCATATAATGTAATATAATAATGTAATATAATATATATATATATATATATGTGTGTGTGTGTGTGTGTGTGTCAAATTGTGCATTGCTACAAAATTAAATTTAGCCTTCACTGTAAGAGGCATGTAATATATTCAAATAAATAGATAAATAAGTAATTAAATAAGACTAAAGTCATGCCAAAAAAAAACTAAATTGGTCTTTCATTCTTATTTAATGATGATATTACCTACCTACCTACCTACCTACCAGAAATGCCTTCATAGTAAGAGGCATTTCTGGTAGGTAGGTAGGTAGGTAGGTAGGTAAGTAAATAAATAAATAACAAGACTAAAGTCATGCCAGATAAAAACGGAAAATTGGTCTTTTATTCTTATTTAATGATCTGCTCAGAAAATCAATATCCATAAAAGCAAACAACCAAAATTGCAAAAGGATTAATTAACCTGTAATGTTTTACCTGAAACAAGATTTGTAGAGAAAACCTTTTAAAAACACTGACCCAGCCACATAATTTTACTCACTTCCACTCTTTTGTTGCCCACACACAATTCAACGTTTGCACGCTGTTGGCGCATTCTTCCTTCTCTCAGCACGCCACCCCATCATCCCATTAAGAGTCTGAGACATGCATCCAGTGACCAGGTCAATCGATAATGATGCAGACTTCTCTCATTAGGAGAAGGTGCCCAACTGCCAGGCAACCTGCCACTATCCTTCTCACCTCATCACAGATACAGTAATACAGACCCCACGATGCACAAGCCCAGAAGCCTATGGTGATATGGAAAAACTTGACAGATGGAGTCTAGTATTCACATGGCTTAGATCTGTGAATCACAGAAGTATGTGGTGGTTGGCACTCCAAGTTATTCTGGAAGGATAAACCATGTAGCTATTTCAAAACAAGGATATTGCATGCAGGTTAAAAAGAATAAATAAATAAATAATATTTTGGCCCAAGGGAAGCTAGCAGTATAACTGAGAATGCATATATAATACAACAGATTTTTAGTGAATTCTCATTGGAAGCATGTTATAGACTTTAGAAAATGGCTGCATTGATTCCAGAGACTCTCTCAAATGGAGACTCCACATTACCACTTAGAGCTTGAATGAAGAAAGCCGCAGAAGATTCATTTACATACCAAAGAGGACCTGGGCACAAGAGCAACAGTACAGTGTTTGATCCAAGAGCATCGACCACGGACACAGAAAAAAGTCAATTTTCATCTTAAACTTTTTTACAATATATTTGTAGACTTACTCTATTTATTTATTTTTGCAAAAGAAAATCTATATATTTTCCTGGAAAGAATGAAAGGATGTCATGAATAATAACTACAGTACAGTTTAATCTAGTTAGTATACTGTGTATATATATATATATATATATATATGACGCATTAACAACCATTCATTCAAATTAAAATATATATCACACCGAATATTTGTCTTGGTGTGAACAGGCTTTTCACTGAAGGAGAAACCCAAGCCATATCTAGAGACCAGAATATCATAGACCCTGTGTCCAAACATGCTTACTTCCTTTCTGTATAGTAAGCGAAAAACAGTATGTGATGTGAGTAGTATGTCAGAAAATGATGACCCACTACTTCCAGCAAGATTCTGAAGTGTGTATCTGATGGACACTTTACTATCCCCTGAGGCCATGGGAAAGGATTTGTGATGCTGATGCTGGTGAGTCACATGGCAGTGACAACATGGTGGATGAAGAACGTGCAAATTTCCATATTCGTACTTAGACCGTCCTTTTTTAACAGTCGCGAAGTAAGTTTTAATTCAAATGTATTATGAGAGAGTATGTGTTTTTGGATGCAGCTTTTTCAGACTTGAGCTAGTAAGTATCCGATTAGCAGCCACATAGCAACCACCCACTTACACTCCAGCACAGCAACAGTGAGTTTTCCACTTACATTTTGTACAGAAATCTTATTCAATCTATAGTTTAAGCATCTGTTCTTGTAGTGGCACATGGCTACGTTGCTAATAGAGTGTCAGTTATAGGTGTGGTCTCATATGGAGATAAGCATGCTTTGGCAAGACTTCAGTGTGAAATTGTAGCCCCCCTAAGGCTGGTGTGGACACCACAGGGACACAGACCCTCACCACCTGCACCAAAACAGTGGGGGCACCAGCAACCCCGAGCAATTAGCACGCCACCGCTGTCTGTATGAACTTCCTCCCACCCATCTGACAGGCGTGAATGTTCCGGAGCCCCGGTGCTGGGCCTCATCGATTGCCTCTTTGAAAAGGTCGGTGTCTTGGCAAGACACCGGCACCCCCTGCACACAATCTCTTCACAGCCCACTCGCCTACTGCAGAGACAGCCAACCAATCTATTGTGGCAGGAAACACCAGCCGTCCTGTCAGAGAAAGACAGGATGCCCTGTAGCAGCGATACCTAAACATTGGGTTTAGCACACATGCAAATGTCTCAGCAGTATCTCCCCTGGAATTTGAGGAATCCTTGACATTTTCAAAAGAGAGAATATGTAATCTATGCCATCCGACAACAAAGAGATTGTACTCCTGATGGAAAAATAGATGAGGGCTTTACAGTGATGCCACCATGCCTGTCAGCAGTGGATCTATTCAAATCTTTTAGGTGGCTGTCATGTGCAAGTTATGAGTGACACATGAATTCTTTGTAAAACAGCTTTCAAAGCACTTGCGCTTCAGTCTCCCACCACAAAATAAAAACTGTCAGAGGATACTCCTCTTTCTTTGCCTGACACATCACAAATATCTTTTATCTCCCGTGTCTTGTTTGCTGCAAGTGACTGTCTCCCTTACAAAACACCTCTAAAGACATTAAGTGTGTCAATGGAGATAAAGCTCAATGGATGGATGGAAAAATTTGATATAATGACGGATGGATGGATGGACGGACGGACGGACGGGAAAATTAGATAGATATAATGATGGATGGATGGACAGATGGACGGAAGAGAAAATTAGATATAATGATGGATGGATGGATGGATGGATGGGAAAATTAGATAGATATCATGATGGATGGATGAACAGATGGATGAGAAAATTAAAATGGATGGATGGATGGGAAAATTAGATATAATGATGAATGGGGAAAATAGATATAATGACAGATGGATGGATGGATGGATGGATGGATGGGAAAATTAGACAGATATCATGATGGATGGGAAAAATAAGATATAATGGTGGATGGATGAATGGATGGATGGATGAATGAATGGGAAAATTAGATATAATGATGAATGGGGAAAATAGATATAATGACAGACGGATGGATGGATGGATGGATGGATGGATGGATGGGAAATTAGACAGATATAATGATGGATGGATGGGAAAAATAAGCTATACTGTAATGGCGGATGGGTGGATGGAATGAAAAATTAGACATATCATGATGGATGGGAAAAATAAGATATAATGGTGGATGGATGAATGAATGAATGGGAAAATTAGATATAATGGATGGGTGGATGGGAAAATTAAATATAATGATGAATGGGGAAAATAGATATAATGACAGACGGATGGATGGATGGATGGAATGAAAAATTAGACAGATATAATGATGGATGGATGGGAAAATTAGACAGATATAATTAATGGATGGATGGATGGATGGATGGAAGAGAAAATTAGATATAATGATGAATGGATGAATAGGAAAATTATATAGATATGAGGATGATGGATGGGAAATTTAGACAGATATAATGATGGATGGATGGATGGATGGATGGATGGATGGATGAGAACATTAGACAATGATGGATGGATGGATGGGAAAATTAGATGTAATGGATGGATGGATGGATGGATGGATGGGAAAATATAATGATGGACAGATGGATAGATGTATAGATGGACAGATGGATGAGAAAAATAGATATAATGATGGGAAAAATAGAACGATAGATAGAACGATAGAAAGACAGACAGACAGACAGACAGACAGACAGATAGATAGACAGACAGACAGACAGACAGACAGATAGATAGATAGATAGATAGATAGATAGATAGATAGATAAACTGTAGTGAACAGACATGAGCTGTTTCAAATGCGTCAACTGGATTTTTTCCCCTCCCAGAATGAAACATTCTTGATGGGAAATGCCATGAAGATTGGTTTTGGAATGGCAAGACGAGCAGATTCCATACTTTGCCATGCAAGTGTGATATGTGTTCTGACTCTGCTCATCACCCTGTCATCATGGACAGATTTCTCCTCTTCTCACAATCATCCTACATAGGAAACTGTAATATTGTTTACACTCCAAGTAACTGTCTCTGAATAATTTTACATTTTGATGCAGCATCACAATACATAAAGTGGTTGTGGAAATTTATTGGTTTTGATGCAACCTTGCAACTTGATTAAGGGTTTCATTCAGAAATCTGAACTACCTATTCTGAAGAGTCCTTTATGCCTATCATTATTATATAATTATTATTATATAAATAAAAGGAACAATTCACCCCCTTCTTTTTGGAGCTTCACAGCTAATGTCCCTCATCGTCACTGTATTGAAAAAAATCAAGACATTCCACAAATATTCTTCTGAAATTCTAAACTGCAACAAATGCGCCCATAAATGTTTTAATGAAATCATTGCCAGCAACTTGACATGCACTCCTGCAGCCACCTGAGGACCATGTCCAGCTTCTCATCTCTACTGCTCTGCCTCAGAGTCGAGGAGGCACCAAGCTGAGGGTTGCTTTCAGAAGCTGCAGCTTCTTCTTCTTCATATGCGGCCAGTAACTCCCTGCAGTCCTTCATGTCTTTCAGCTTATGGTAGAACGCTCTACAGCTGTAGCCTTCTCTCCAGCCCTGCTCTATGTGTGTCATCAGCTGCTCAAGGTCACTGTAGTAGCACAGACAGCCTGAGCACTTGTACCTTTTAATCCCACAAACTACTTTTGTCGCCGTTACAGATTGGATAAAACAAGCGTTTAGTCCCAGACTTTGAAGGTCTCTGGAAAGGTGGTTGATTCCAGTGCAGAACCTGAGGTTGACAGTGCATAGCCTTGGGAGGATCTTAGAGCAGCTGGGCTTAACACCAGGTCTCTCCATGGTTTTGGACGGCAACCTGGCAGAGTTTGCAAGGCTCTTCTGACCTCAACTGTTTTCAAATAAACTTTATGGTTTATAGTTGTCCTTGAACACTAACAGACGTTGACAAATAATCTGTGACAAAAGAAAAAAATCAGCATTTAAACCGAAAGGTCAAACATTTTTGAAAGAACACAAAAATGGTGAAAAATGAGTTTAATTCGCTTTGACCTTTAACAAGTCTGTAGATACATCTAAGATATATGCTTTTCCCAAGACTGATTGGCCCTCAGTCACTGTGATTACATGCCATAGACAATCTCCTTTCTACACATTGAAATGGTATGAAAGGATATGAGTTGCACTGTAAATCAATAAATCTGATGAAATACAAAGAAAGACTCCAACAACAACACGACTATCAAAGCTTCAACCCTAACAAACCTATTTTTTCCCGCTTAAAGGGGTCAGACTGTGAGAAATTGAATTTTTCCTCAACTTTGGAAATAAAACTGTAACTTCAAGAACTGAACACTTTCTCCTTAATCTAAAAAGAGCATTTACTAACACTAAAAAAGCTCTTTCTGAATTGGTGAGGTAATAAGGATGAAGTATGATAGCTATTGATCCTAAACACCACAATAATTAACAAAAGGAGTAAAAAGTGGTTGCAAAGAGGCTGTCATTGAACACTCTCAGAAAAAAAGGTACAAAAGCTGTCAGTGAGATTCCAAAAGGTACACTTTTTGTACCTAATATGTACCTTAAAGGTAGCAATATGGACCCTTTAGGTACAAAGATGTGCCTTTTGAAAAGCACCCCAGTGACAGCTTTTGTAGGCTACCATTTTTTTTCCGACAGAGATAGGACAGCACATGCTACATTGGACCCCAGGCAGCATTTATGTGATCAAAAACATACAGTAAAACAGTAATTTTGTAAAATAATATTACAGTTCAATATAATGTTTTTCTATTTTAATATGTCTTAAAATGTAATTTGTGACCCTGGACCACAAAACCAGTCTTAAGTCGCTGGGGTATATTTATAGCCGTAGCCAAAAATACATTGTATGCGTCAAAATTATCAATTTTTCTTTTATGCCAAAAATCATTAGGATATTAAGTAAAGATCATGTTCCACGAAGATATTTTGTAAATGTCTTACCGTAAAAATATCAAAACTTCATTTTTGATTAGTAATATGCATTGCTAAGAACTTCATTTGGATAACTTTAAAGGTGATTTTCTCAATATTTAGATTTTTTTGCACCCTCAGATTCCAGATTTTCAAATAGTTGTATCTCGGCCAAATATTATCCGATCCTAACAAACCATATACATCAATGGTAAGCTTATTTATTCAGCTTTCAGATTATGTATAAATCTCAATTTTGACAAATTGACACTTAAGACTGGTTTTGTGGTCCAGGGTCACATTTGTTCCTGTGATAGCAAATTAAGCTTAATTTTCAGCAGCTGTTACTCTAGATTCCTTGATGAAAGTTAAAAAGAACAGCATTTATTTAAAATATAAATAGTGTCCCTAAACTTTTGAACTGTAGTGTAAGTTGTCATGTTCTCAAGGGTGTTTAAATTAAAGCCTTACAGATGTAGTTTATTTATTTAATTCTAAGTATCAAAAATAGGGTGTAAAATAGTCACGCTTGATATGGTCCCTTTAAATTTTTAGCATAATTCAACCTTAGTACTTCAATGAATACCTCAATGACAAACAATAAATAAAGAACAAAACAAAAAGTGCAATTTCAATCTGTCTGATTCTCAGTTGTGCTTCTGTGACTTTGTGAGGAACAGCAGGCAGCTTCCATACAGATGTACCCAAGGCTTTAGTGCAAATAATCAAATCAATTCACATCAAGAGTCTGTGTGTCTAGAATAGGCAACATTCTCTGTCACCTCAAAGTTACCTTCCCTTGTAGATCGTCTGGCATCAGTGTCCGTAATAGCAGTGTTTCCAATGAATTCCTATAAATCCTATGATATGGATCCTATATGACTGTAGATGTCAAGCTTTAGTTTAAGATGAGAAACAAACAGCTGAGACAGGTAAAGGTAATTGTACATAAATAAATCAAATTAAATGATGTTGCCATTGAGGTAATTGTTTGTGATATCCAGGTGTTTAAGAAACAAATGCCACTGCAACTGGAGCATATGAAAACATCGGCTTAGACACAAATGGTGTAAATTATTCTAATTCTATGGAAATTTGGAAAGAAAGCAGAAGTACAAAAAGATTGAAAATGAATACAGTGTGTAACAAATGAAAAGAATAAGTCATCCATTTAATGAAGTAGCAGGAGAAAGGCAGAAAGAGAAGAAAAATGGGGAATGAGTGTACAGGATGCAACTCCATTGGGAGTTAAATTATACATAATAGTCCCAATAGTCATTTTCAAAAAGCTTGGAGGCATAACCTCTTACTGCAGGCCACAACAAAGCAAACCTGGATCTAAACACAGAATAGCTGCAATACAACTACACTCTTACCTTTAATGTACTTCACAAACATCTCCATCATATTTGTCATATCATTAGACAAGAGCAACAGTATTCATTTCTGTTACTTTTTAAATTATTGTTTAGTGTTACCAAGGAAAACAGAAGAAGGTTCTAACTATCAGATATTTACAGGTTCTGTATAAGTGATTTTTAAGGAAATAGCACTCAGAAATATTCCAGAGATCCCTGAATTATGCCTCCTAAAATAACCTAAACTGCCTCCACTACTGCAAAAACAAAACTGAACAGCAGGCTGCTGTCAGAATTGGTACAGTGAATAAAAATGGTTTGAGGTGCACTCTCCCTGTATGCGTCTCCCATTTTGTATGCGTTCACAGGACGCCTCATGTAGCCTGATACAGAGAGCTTAGATCATTTTTAATAAGCACCATATTCAGTTTAATTTGCAGTATTCGGATAGTTTATCATTGGATAATTGGTCTTCACACAGACTGCTTATAGCTGCTCAGAGGTGGCATGAATGCATTTACACAGGTAAAGGCTAAAGTAAGAATATGCAAAATATTGAGGGTTACATTTCAATTTTGTTTCACTGTAAAAAAAAATTTAAATTTGAGAAAACTTAAAAGTTTAAAGCAACCAGCTTCAGGAGATTTTTGAGTTTTCTCAAACAAAAAAGTTGAGAACTCAAAAATCTCCTGAAGTGTTCTTGAAAATAAAAATAACATTTATGAATGTAGGGATAATAATAAAAATTATGCATAAAATAATTAAATATAGAATTTGAAAAAGGTCTAGAGTGCAACAATTGCAATCCAAAGTAAAAATCCCATTCTTTTTCTCCATAGGGAAACCACATATTCCTATATGAAGCACTGCAAATGGCATAATAGTCAATCTCCCTACACTCAAATATAGTGTATATATGCATATATTGTAACTATCATAAAATATATTGCTGCTATATACAATCAACATCTATAAATCAATAGTTTTACATTTATTCATTTTTATTTTGATTATGTCATTCACAATTCTTCATGGGATTGTAGATCTTTCCCTCATTAAAGTCTTGTACCTTCATCAATTTTTTGCTTCAAATCAAAGTTTGTAATATTGTGATATATTTTCACCTCGTAGATGGTAGTTCGTAGTTTGGTTCATGGATTATATCTCTTTAACAAAGACTTTTAAAATCGAATACAAGTCAGAATAGAATAGATCTGTCAATACATTCATCATGACATTCGTCACTTTTAACCTCTGAAAGGTTGATATTTCACACCAGAAATTTGTTTGGCTTCATTGCCTGAAACAGGGTTGAACTTTAATGACACGTGACTTTACAACGCAAATTCATCAGGGTTTTTTGGAATGATCCACCCTAACCTCACTAAAAACCTGAAGTAACGAGAATAGGGTGAAATCAGCCGCTCACAGGCTTGCAGTCATTTTTTTGACAACACGAGCCAGTCGAACAGACAGTGTAGAGAACGATAGCGTATATCTGTCAGTGTCTCTCTCTCATCTCGCTTTGCCAAATCAAGCTTATTTTCATCTCTGAAAAGAGAAGCTCGGCATACAGAGAGACCTTGTCAAGCAACACATGGGATGTAGGCGAGCAAGCTACCTTCATATCTAAGATCCCAAACGCATCACAAGGAGGTGAGAGCCGTTTTCACCACAGAGATCATTTCAATATTTAATGCCCTTTTCTAAAGCTAAAAAGTGACGTGGTCGTAATCCCATTTGCCGATGACTACAGCGCACCGGCACTGACGCCGCTGCCGAAGAGAAAGAAGTTGTGCGGATGCAGCGAGACGAAAATAAGGTTCTCCACAGTGATTCATGCAGAAGGCACATCTAACACCTCTCTGGCAGCAGAGCCGGTGTGATCTGACGGCTTCCAGAGCTTCATTCCATGACCCTGTTTTCCTAAAGCCTGCCGGAGTGTTCCAAACTAATCCCATCCTGCACCTGGAGAGCGAGGCAGATGACACCATACAAAAGAAGCCCACAAACAGTATGAAATATCAAACAGACGCACATCATGAATGAGTAATTGAGAACGACTGCAGGGCAGAGCGCATAGTGAGGAGCATCTTGGCATGAGTGCTTCCTCATACTCAGCTGCACATCTTCAAGCCAATCAGATAGGCTGCCAATGACACCTCCATCGTCTCGCTGCGACTCCAACATGGATGGAAAGAACAAACATGCATTCGGAGGGTGAACGAGATTAGTGCTTCATAAATGGGAAAAGTTTGCTATTTAATATTTTCCACAGTAACACCCCAGTGAAGTGGCGGGAGTGTGTAATACGGCGGGGGAAAAAAAAGATTGCCAGGGGTTGTCAGCTGTTGGTAAAGAAAGACGGGCACACATTGGGATGTTATTCAATGGCTTTAATGTGTAAAAAGTCAAACATGAAATCAATTATAAGTTAAAAGGAACTTTTTAGATCTAGAAAAAAATGTCATTACAGTTTAAAGGTGCACTCAATACATTTTTTCGCACAAAGAAATGAAAAAAAAAATGTAAAAAACTAAGTATGCTCACATGAGATGAAGACTGCAATCATATCAGTACCCTAATAAAAGCAGTTTTATTTTACATGGAGTGGGTTAGCTCATGTTAAATACTACTAACCTTATTTCAAATAAGAAATAAATTAATTGTTGCTGATTGCAAATGACATAAAATGGTGTAGCATAACAAAAAAAAATACTGAGTGCATCTTTAAGTTAGATATTAGACATTATTAACCAAAACGAATGCATTTTTTAAAAAAAGAATACCTTCATTTCTGATGTTAAGGTCACTTACATAACAGTATAAAGTTACCTGAATTTTCTTCCAGCATTGATACCATTTCAAAACATTGTTTCAACATTCTACCATCAGCAAAATGAAAAGTAAAATAAAATACAATTAAAAATCATTCATTATTCCAAGAAAAGTGCATATTAACTGCTGCCGTAACCAACCCAACAACTCATTTTTCTGCATGTTTGAAGATCAAAATGCATGATATGAACTTTAACCACATTCATATAGCTAGAGAATGTATCATTCTTTGTGTTTGATATTTCCAGGATAAAATGACCATATAGCCAGAGTGGTCTAAATAGGACTTAAGGCCATCCATACAGAATATCCTCTTTTTTGACCTCTTCAAGAAAACCCATTGTCAATTCTCTGACAGGAAAAGCCCTATCATTGCAAACATAATGGGTTCTCATCATTTTATCATCACATAATCAATCTCTCAATCGTCTTATCTATGGAGGCCCAGGAAACATCTGTCCGGTATTGAGCTCATGTCAAATTCTCCCTATGACATTGTTCAATTGGCCCATCACCTTATAGATTAATACAAAAAAATATATGTTCCATAAACCAAACAATAAAACCTCCCTTTCACTTATATTTTAGGAATAAAATGTCCTTCTTTGAACACTGTGTAAGGCACTTAAACCATTTTAAATGTCTTTTAAAAAAGTTTTCATTTACTCACCTTTAAGTCTTTCTTTTGTGTGGAGCACGAAAAGAGATATTTATAGAAGCTGCTCTTTTCCATAGAATGAAAGTGAATTGTTGGTTTTCACCCAATAACAACTTATAAAACTATATTTCTATAGAATATAGCTCATGAATTTTATGGACTAGTTTTATACTTTTAAAGTGCCTTTTTTGGAAAATAGCAGCATAAACATTCTTCAAATTGTCTTTTTTTTGTGTGTTTCACATAAGAAAGTCTTGGAACAACATAAGGGTGAGTAAATAATGACAGAAATGTCATTTTTGACTAAAAATCTACTTCCTATTTTCGACATTCCATTGATTTTAAGGACACCAGCAATTCCTGAAGTAATAAATAACTGAAAAAGCGAAGTTAATCAAATAAATTCATTATAAAAGGACTTACAGAAATAATCATTCAGCATAGGAAACGGACCCACAGATTGTCAGAATTTAAAGAGGTTTATATCCACATACTCCAAACTTACTAACCCACACTGTTTCTCTACAACTTTAGGGAAATATGAAGCAGAAAAAATAAAAAATAAAAAAAATCACAGCAATTTGGCCACTACAGTCTAGTATTTGCTGTGACATCCGGCTCGGTTTCATCCCACAATCTATTCTCTACAGCAGGTAAATGACTAGAGGTAGGCTGCCATACGCTTTCAGATGCAAGGAGGGCTACTGAATTTACACACATGTAAATAAGAACTGATGTTATAACATGGAGGACGAAGCAGGACATAGAATAAAACGGAGAATTTGGCACCATCTAGTGGTTGGAAAGACAACGGCAGCAGCGCCATCGCCAGCACTGCTGCTTATCTGAGCCTAACCTCAATACTCAGCCAAAAATACACACACAACCAGGCTGCCAAAGGGCTCTAAGTGCAAGCGGGATCTGACTTACATCAGGTACCAGAATACAGAGGAGTTAAAAATGCTAGTCACTAGTAGTTAAATATGTCAAGCATTTGAATAAATAGAAGCTACTTTGCAGAATAGCAGGGGAGGATGAGACACCAGCAGATGGAGCTGGCAGCACTGACTGATTAAAATAACTCAAATTACCATCTTGTAAAATGGTAATGATTGTCAATTGCGACAGAGAGACCCAGAGGTTATGATGAGCGCTTAAATACAGTGTTTATATCTTGCAGAGAAATGGAGGTGTTTAGTAATGACGTCTATGTGCAGGCCAACCTGGAAGTCTAATTCACCATGGTTTCCCTCAGGAACTTCCTGTGGGCTTTAAGAATGGCAGTTTTGGATTTATGATTAAAATAAGGTCTGTGGTTTGGAGACTTTCACATTTCATTATACAACATACACTCCTGTTTAAACATTTGGAGCTGGTAAGAAATTTTTATGTTTTTGAAAGAAGTCTTTTATGCTCACCATAAAAAATCTGTAATATTGGGAAATAATATTACAATTTAAAATAACTGTGTTCTATTTTATAACGTAATTTATTCCTATGATGGCAAAGCTGAATATTCAGTATTCAGTGTCACATGATCCTTCGGAAATCATTCTGATATTCTAAATATGATGAATGATGTTAAAAACATGTTTTTCAGGATTCAAAAGAACAGAATCTGTTTGAAACAGAAATCTTGTGAAACATTATAAATGTCTTAACTGTCACTTATGATCAATGTAATGCTTCCTTTCTCAGTAAAAATAATATTTTCTTTAAAAAATAAAATCTTACTGACCTCAACTTTTTGAACAGTAGATTGTGTTATAGCACGCATACATTATTTTACTCAAAAATCCAAAACTCACACTTTTTTCACACAATTCTTCTCAGGGTTTTCAGATTACAAACTGAACAACTCTATTGTGAATGATGAATTTTAATACACTATCTAAAAATGTTCAAATCTAATATGTTATATCATTAAAACATACTATATTTTCTTTAATTTATCTGTACTGTGCACGTCGTGTAACAGGAAGGCACAATCAATCCTTAATCCTTAAGGAAGTGGAATGCTCAATAAGCTGGCATGAAGTCAGAGCAGCTGATATGAAATGCCCTTTGAACTGTAGTGCAGGTGAAGGGTGTAGAGAGAACCTTTGCTATGTTCTCTCTTCAAACAACCACTTCTGGGAGGCTGAGTCAGAGCAGGGCCGGAGAGCGGGGCCAGGGTTCCCAGTGTCAGTCCGAGCTACTGCCTCAATGCACTTCTGTGTCTGAACATGGTAGAGAGAGCCGTCCTGCCAAAGCAAAGATTATGAGAAGTGTTACACATCCAAGTTTAATACTTAAAGGCAGAGGTTTGTTCAAATACTATAGGCACTAGGACAGGAAGCTCAGTCAACCCCAGCACCTCCTCCCTACTCTAATACCCCACAGAATCATGCTGACGTCACGCTGCTCTTCAGGTGCTCGCTGTACTGGCAAAGAGTTCACACTAAGCCTTGCTTCTGAAATTTCACTGCAAGCCACACTGAAACCTCTTGCCATGCCGTGTGACTTTCTCAAGTAACGCTTTAATGTGACAATTTCTTGGACCTTCGTTTGCTTCCAAGAACACTTGATGTGCTGCAAAGCTGCATGGTAGTGTGTACAATTCTTGTCCTAACTAAATGTGAACCATATGATGATGCTAGACCTGTCAATTTAAAGATAATTTTAAAAAACTGTAAATTATAATCTGATAACATTTCAAAATTTAAATGATTAATGATTTAATCAAATGCCACAAAAATGTCTTAAAATGATCTTAATGTGCAGGCACTTTTTAGCAAATACTGTTCAGTTTGGGGTCAAGTGTTTTTGTCTCTGATGCCGCATTTATTAGATCAACAATGAAGTAAAAACAGTAATACTGTGAAACATATTTTTAATCTATTTAAATATACTTCAAAATATAATTTATTCATGTGATGGCAAAGCAGAATTTTCAGCAGTTGTTACTCCAGTCTTCAGTGTCTTCTGAAATCATTTTAATATTCTGCTCAAGAAACATTTCTTATTATTATCAATGTTGAAAACAGGTTGTGCTCCTTAAAGGTATCATAGGTGATTGTCTTTAGAAACATTTTTTGTTATTCTGGTTGAAAGTCTCTTCACATCCTGATAGCAATCATTAAGTTAAGTGGTCTAAATGTATTTATCTGTATTTATATATTCTGTGGAAGGTGTAGGACCAAGAAATGTTCGCCCAATCAAAACCCTCGGTCCGAGCGTTTTAATTTTCTCTCCTACCTGCCTGTCAACGTATGTATTTGCATACCTCTGCGCACCCTGTTCGCGCAGACATGACACGTCATCAGCGCGTTCACGCACGCTATTGCAGACAGAGCGAGAATGGCAGGCAAACATCAACAACCCGATCTTCCTTCCTGGTATTGTAGTACTTTCACTAACTGTGCTATAAAGTTTTCTCACCGGTGAATGACACATGATGTAGCCCAGCGGTTCCCAATTGCAGTCCTCGCTCCCCACTCTGCATATTTTGCATGTCTCGCTTAGTTAACACACCCGATTCAGATAAGCAGCTCGTTAGAAGAGAGCTACGTGCATGAACTGTGTTCCGATTGACATGCTCCCTACACAGTGTTCCTACTCCCTGAGCAGGGGAAATCCGTTGAAGTTTACTTCACTTCGGAACATTCACTCACAGTTAGCTGCGCAGCATCTTCACACACAGACGAAACTTACTAGAGAAGTGTGACATAATATACCTCTGTAAATAAATACCATTTAAATTCACGTCTAGCACACTTTAATTGCCCTTTGTATGGAACATATATGCTTGCTTTGAACTGGATCGTTGATGTAGCCTATTGTAGTAATTTAATGTTGTCTCTGGTATTCTGCTCTTTGAGCGTATGTGTGTTCAGGGGGCGTGGCTTTGGACGGCGATTGCAGGGAGGGTGGGACATTCGCTTTCAGTGCTATCAGGCTAAAGTTAGCATTTTCCGAGATCTCCAACGGCACCTTTAATATTTTTGTGGAAACCTTGATGCATATTTTGGGATTTTTTAATGAATACGAAACTGCATTTTTTCAAATAGAAATCATTTGTAACATTATAAATCTCTTTACTGTTACTTTTGATCAATTTAATGCGCCCTTGCTGAATAAAGCTATTAATTTCTTTCAACAAACATCTTATCAACCCCAAACCTTTAAACAGTAGTGTGTATATGATTATTTGAGATTAATTAATGCAATTAATTTGAATAAAATTCTATTTGCATACAATCATACATCTGCATACAATCAGTCTGTACTGTACTGATCTCACCTCTCTGAATAGAAACTTCTGGTCTTCAGGCACAACTTCCCTGGGTTTACTGCAGTGATGCATGGTAAGGAATGTGGAGACAGGATCAGCCACGACGCAGCCTGCAGGCTCCCTCGTGTTATAACGGATCTCTTGGAGTGTGGAGTACTCAAAGAACTGACACAAAAAGAGAAAGAAAGATATATAAACACAAGAAGCTCAATACATCATATTAAATAATACGGTACTCTAATTATAGGGACATTTTGTGAGCAAAAAAAGGACCATTGTCTATTGTGAAGAATAGTGTAGTGATAAATGTAAAAAACTCCCAAACACACAGGTTCCTATTGTAAAAATTGGATTTCGCCCCTAAAATTTCACTGCGCACTACTTGACCTTCATATAATGTCTAAAAAATTAATTCACACAATTTGAGATGGATTCTTTTATTGCAAAAAAGTGAATCATTGCTGATAAATTCATTGTTTTTCCTTTTTGACATTCTGTTAGTCTTTTGTATAGGGTCATAATCGTATATATCATGTAAATTATCAAGCTGTAATTCACTAAAGTTGCCTGATCTCAACCAGTACACATTTCTGAAGGTCTGCTATAACTTTTTATAGAAATACTTTCTTAAATTACAACATAAGCATCTTTTTTTTAAGTCTTAAACAGGATTGACCCACATGTACCAAACCAGATAGAAACAGAAGAGCATTTCTCTTGTATTCACAGAGAGAATCCATTAGAAGAGTGTTGTTGTGTTGTACATATGGCTGATATTGTGAGCTGACGAGTCTCCAGGGCTCATCTGCCTCCCCACAGAGAGGGAGGAGACGAATAAAGTCACGCTGCTGTGCCAAGCGGCTCGAGTCGCTTTAAAAACAAGCGTGCTGTGGAGTACACAACACACTATTTACTGCGCCGTATTAGGATGCCGTCTTAATAATACATTAGAAGTGTGAGACACACTTTGATGTATATTCCTGAGGACGCATTACAATCTCTGTGTATTGTGCGGCAGTGAACGCTAATTGGAGCAGTGTGGCTGTCAGTCGTTACAGTTGAGAAAATTAAAGTTACCTGATTTTGACCCATGCCATGACAAGGGTAAAGAATAACCCGGTGACCGGCCATATTATGATCATCAGGTGGGTTGTAGTCAAAGCAGTAGTTAGCCATTCCTTTATTCTTTAGCTACAATTGAAAAGAGATGAAGAAACATTCAAACAATAGGGTCCAAAAGTCTATTTTTACTTATTTAAAGGGATAGTTCGACACAAAATGAAAACTGTCATCATTTACTCACCCTCATGTTGTTCCAAAATCATAAGAAATTCTGACACTTCAATGTTTATAATAAGTTAATAAAAGCAATCTGTTAAATTAAATCTATTCATCATCATACTTATGGTTTTGAAACAACATGAGGGTGATGAAACGATGACAGAATTTTAATTTTAGGGTAAGCTAACCCTTTAATAAAATAGCATTTTAACTTCTTCATCTCTGCTGCTACAAAGTTGTGCCTGTAAATATAAGAAGTTTGTCTCTCCTCACCATGCCAAACATTCCAGGCCTGTCCTCTGGGACTTGAATGTCAGGGTAGATGTTCTCCAAGAACCACTTAAAATCTTTACAGTCAAGACGCATTCGGAGTTTCCGTCTGTCTGTCACATCACCATATGCTTCCTGAAACAAGTGTTAAAAAATTATGGATCCTTTTGGAGATATTTTACTACATTCAGTTTTTTTTTAAATGACTCACAGTTACTTCATAAGTGTTGGTAAAATAGGGTACGAGTTAATAATTGTTCTACAATAGCACAAGGTATTGAGATACATTAACATACATTAAACATTATACATACAATATACGTTATAAAAAAAAATCTAATTAAGATATATAAACCCAGGTATAAATACACAAATAAAAAAAGATCTATAACACCAGGTATAAATACATAAATAAATCAACCTTAAGTTTAAGTCCTTAAAGTGTAAGGCAAGTTATTAAATTATTAATATACTGCAGATTTGCACAATGTGCTTCGATGCAATTTGAGGTTTATATTTATGCACATTTATTATGTATGCACAAATAGCTTATTATTTGCACATTTTTAAAAGAGAATATTTATTTTTATAAACTGCAACTTTTTTAATTATATCATTTTTCAGAGGTATGTAAACACAACAGCAGCAGCTTTTATGCCACCAACATGCTGAACTGTAGAGCGACAGCAGTTGGGTTTTCACACTGGTCTATGACAGCTGCGGTTCTGCAAAGAACTTGAGTTATTTCTGAGATACTACAGGGCATATTTTCTTTATAAACAACCATACGTTCTAAAACGGAACTTCACATAGACATCATCTACACAGACACAGTTGGCTGCTTCAATCATCTGCATTCAGAGTTTATATTTTTGATTAATTTTTGTGTCTGATGTGACAGACAAATATTTGGCCCCAATATGAATAGAAAAGAATGTGAATTCCCTGTGGGAATCCATCAACAATAAACAATAATTCCTGTCTTAGTAAACACCGCATGAACAGACTGTTTACAATACTCTCTCTTCATACTAAATCAGCTGTTTTCACAAAAAACCAAACATCTAATCAGATTTTGTCATCTTGTTTTATAAGCATTCTGGTGCAATTACCCTACAGCGGTACACCGCAAATTGTTACATGCTGCAACATCCTGTCATAAAATAATGTTGTAACCCCATCTCAACAAACAAGACTGATAAAGGCCAAGTTCCTGTGTATGTTTGTGGCTGTGGTATCTCTTCATAACCGCCCATCAGACAAGAATTACTAGTGAGTGATGGTCCACACTTCTGAGAAACATCTGTTGGAGGTAAAGCTCTGGCGAAGAGTTTCATCAGATCTGCAGTAAGATGAATGACAAGAAGTGCACTTATAATTAACCAACTTGATAGCGAATCATCAATAACGTACGGCCCCGCTGTGAATGCCAGTCGGGTGGCACAACATCACACCCATTGATGATCGGTCTGTGATCAGGCTTCAGTCTCAACAAAGTCCTGAGGCGGCACGTACCGTCCAGCTACACGCTCAATCAAGCGGCTGTCAAATGAAGCTTTCTGATCATCGAGATCCATCACAGAGCCTCGTTTTGGACTCTGTGGCACAGTCGACAGAGATTTTGGCCATAAATAAAATATGCCGTGAGGCTCGGAGGGTGAAAGAGAGAGCGATCCTCTTACGAATTTGCGTGGAAGCGGAGTATGAAGGTTGTCAAACCTGATCCACGTTGGCAAGGCCAGTGTTTCCCTGTGGTTTATACCCAAAGAGAGAGAGAGCCTTATCTGCTGGCATCACATCAGATAGATTTCGAATTGGCGGTGCCAACCTGGCAGCATCTCCAAGGTTCAGAGAGAAAAGAGTTACCCGATCTGTCACCAAGAGCACCTCTTTCTTTAACTACAGGGCTCGGTGGGGAGCCGCCACAAGGGCGGCTAAATGACAAACATGGCTAAAAGAGGTGCCACTTCTCACTGTAGTAATTTCACACCAAGCACAGAGAGGACCTGAGGAGTTTCAGCTCACCTGCTAAATGTCATACAATTAGGGCATATCAGCAGATTCTGTGAAAGTGTGTGAGGATATATCTAGATTCGTGCAAAGAAAATGTGGGTCTTTCACAAGGGCTATGTAAGATAGACAGTGTGATAAACGTATTCTTTGAAAACAAGCAGACAAGCAAACAAAGGCAGTTATGCAACAGACCACACACGTAGGCGTACCAGACGAGCATGAGGGCTGCGATGGTAATACACTTCTTTGAATTCGTCCATCCAGACTTCTGCCGCCCGCACACTGTTGGCCAAGGCCTTGTTTCTCGAGTATGGCGCTTTCTTCGGAAAGACGTGACCCACGTGAGAGCAAGGATGGATTTCCAGACTCCCTCCACACTGCCAGATCTGAAAAACACCAAGTCAGGAAACAGATTAGCCATCCCTAATAATACATAGGCAGCATAGGTACATTTGGAATTAGGCAGCTCAAATGCTGCCTCCCAACATTTTAATTTGGACCCCCGAATATGACAATTCCCCAGGTGTATATTTTCTTGTACAGACCCATTTATACTGTGCGAGAAAAATATTCTGTGATATTATAATTAAAATTAAATAATTAGATGACATAAATGGCTTTTGTTTTGTCATTATACTAAAGCTAAAGCAAATTATTCTTAAAATATAATCAGGAAAATATTTACTTTGTTTTAATTTTTCTGTGTATCTTTTTCTCCGAATTATTATAGATAGACAAAATGCTGAAGACAAACATTTACCATTTTTAATTAAATTAAAATTTATTTGAATAGCACTTAAATAATAAGTATAAATATTGCTGTAAAGCAGCTTTACAGACAAAATTGCCATAATATCATCAGTAAGCAAGCTAAATGTCAGTGCTGAGGGGAAAAAAAAAAAACTCTATATAAAAAGATTTTTCACTATATGCAGATTTGGATTCAATGTTTTACTGTTAAAAACTATGAAGCATCATGATTAATTCAACTAGAACATTAAACAGTAATAATATCAAATTTGGTTACTGTGCTAAATTATTACAATTTACATATTAAATCGTAACTTATTTAACTGATATATTAAATTAACATGCTAACTTTCACAGCTGTAAAATCGCACAGAGTAGACAGATCCTGATAATAAATAAGTTGGCCTGTCATATTGCACTGACAGAGCAGCTGTCTGGTCTTTGTGGCTTTCCTTGCCGAAATCTGGTTAAAATGCAGCTCCTGGCATTCAAGGCACTCAAAACACAAGTGAACCATTGCTGTCTTTGTAACAGTGCTGGAAACCTTCAGGGGATGAGCTGAGTAATCATAGGAATAATGAGTAAGTAAATGCTGCATAAACACTGAAGGTCGCTTTAGTCATCATGCTAGCTGGCAGACACTTAATAAAGGCGCTGACTGACCTCTTAACCTTGTATGACTCATCACACAGTTTTCAAACTAGGATTGTGACCATCTGCCCAAAGGCTTTCTCCCCTCAAGAAACCAAAACTTGGAGAGAAATGAGAGGAAGATTTTTACAGAAAAGTTCAACAAAATGCACTTACTCTGAATGAGAACTCCAGGTTCTCCCCACCCCACACCTCCATTCCTGTGTCATATGTGCCCAGGTAATGGAAGTACTTCTTATTGACTGCAAACAAACCCCCAGCCATTGTAGGAGACCTGGATCAAAGCGACAGACGGGAATACTTCTGTGCTTCTAACTTACAGGAAAAGCATAAAGTAGAGTGATGACCATACATTCTGTTTTTCCCAGACATGTAAAATGTCCGGCTTTTGGCCTTTTACAATATATGTACACGTATTTGCATTGCTATGACCGTTCTCTATAGATCCCACCTTCTTGCACATGATTGGTCAATGATGTACAATGCCTGCACACTACTGGTCAAACTACTTTTCAATCATTAACTTTAGCAAGTATGGACATGTATATGTATATGACAAGTATATAACATTTTAGGCAATTCTCATCTGGGAAAAAAAGGAACATATGGTCATCCTACATAAATGCGTGGTTTACTGTTGTTTTACTGCGTTTATTTGCATGAACATATTTCATTTTGGAGGAAAAACAGTAAAATACAGTCACCTAAATGGTTCTGTTTCCTGAAATATGGCCATAAAGATCACAAAAAGCCATACTATAAAATGGTCTGCTCTGCTGAGTGCTTTTGAGCTCTTTTTATGTGTAGAAAGCATTCTCATGATTCAGTAAATGCTCAAAACCTACTGACATATCAACCAAATCTCAGACTGAACATGTCAGTGTCATGCTGCATTGTTTTTAAACTGGAATGAGACCAAGAATTGAATTTCCATTAGTATTACAAATTGTTTTCCATTTGGTGCATCCATAAAGCACAGACCTGATGACATCAGTGGCAGAATTTCTGCGTTTCTGTTCATGTTCTGGGACAGTGTGCCACGTGAACACCAATCGCCAATCAAATCCTCCGATCTGAGGTTCTCCAGGGTTGCCCAGGAACTGGAAGGTGTTCCAGTCGATAACGTCAATCACTGGACACACCACAGCCGAAGGCTCATCCTTTATTCTACAGGATGTAGAGATTTTTAAAAAGTATGCACATTTTGTAATCCAAAAAAGAGCAAATTTCTATACAAACTTATGAAAATAATGCATGTTTTAAGTTGGTAGAGGGTACTTTATCAGTCTCACCTCTGGAGTAAAGGCTCCAACCAGCCTTCATGACACTCACAGTGGCAATCGAGGAAGGTCAGCACATCTCCTGTGGCAATGGACGCCCCCAGGAGCCGCGCTCGCACCAAACCCTCTCTCTTCCTTGCACGGATCAGACGCACCTTTTTGAGATTGGCGATGTAGTTCTCTAGAGGTTCTTTTAAATGATCTGTGGGTCAAATTCATGAGAAGTGCTCAGAAACAGCTGCAGGCCTAGAGGGAACAAAAACTTAGGGCAGAAATAAAGTGCTAATTGGCTTTTGTATTAAGGAACAACTTGCTGTTTCACCACAGGGTGGAGCTGAGACTATGTTATTGCTGTGGTATTTCATTGATAAGAATCTGTTTTCAAACCTTGATTAATAGTTGTATAAATTATTTTTGTGATCAGGGATGTGTGTTTACAGATAAATACAGAAAAAAGTAATATTGCAGTTTCTAATATTGGTTTCCTGTTTTAATATACTTTAAAATACAATTTATTTCTGTGACACAGCGCTGAATTTTCATCAGCCATTACTCCAGTCTTCAGTGTCACATGATCCTTCAGAAATCATTCTTTCTAATATGCTGCTTTATTATCGGTGTTGAAACTGTTGTACTGCTTAATATTTTTTGGAACCTTTGATACTTTATTCTTTGATTCTTTGATGAATAAAAGTTAAAAAGAACAGCATTTATTCAAAATAGAAATCTTTTCTAACAATATAAGTTTTTACTATCACTTTTTATCCATTTAACACATCCTTGCTGAATAAAAGTATGAATTTCTTTTAAAAGAAAGAAAAAAAGAAAGAAAAAATTTACTGACCCCAAACTTTTGAATAGTAGTGTATATTGTAACACAACATTTTCTATTTTGAATAACACTATTCTTTTTAACTTTTTTATTTATCAAAGAATCTTGAAAAAAGTATGACAAGTCCCAAAAACATATTGAGCAGCACAACTGTTTCCAACATTGATTATAAAACAGCATGTTAGAATGATTTCTGAAGTATCATGTGACACTGAAGACTGGAGTAATGATGCTGAAAATTCAGCGCTGCATCACAGAAATAAATTCTATTTTAAAGTATATTAAAATAGAAAACATGTATTTTAAATTACAATAATACTTCACAAAAATTATATATATATATATATATATATATGAGTAATGTTTAAAAAAAAATCTTTTTTTTGGTTATTGTCATTGTTTGGTTAGAAATTAGCAAACATTTGACTAAGGAAACATATAAAAGTATAGTATTTTTCCATTTTTTCTGAAGAAAATGAGTGTGATGTTTGTACATGCAAAACTTTATGGTAACAATGTTAGCTATATTTATTTGCTAATGTGGTTGTTAGAATGTTGTGGGTGGTTCCTAGGTGTCTCAAATAAAAAATGTACCAAGCTTAACCTAATATGATTTTGTTACATATGATCTTAATGTTTTAATACATATGATCTTTTTCTCCTTGCTTTATTTTGATTTTCTCTACATAAACAGGTTGTATCATATAATTACAGATTAGGTATACGTTTAGTATGTTAATACATATGATCTTATGATAAGCGTGTGCTCAAAGGTAGCATAAGAAGTTTTCATTCAGACTGATACCTCGTTCACTGTAGTCATCCACCAGTATGATTTCAGTCAGCAGCAGGTCCGGGGTGGTTTCCAGGACACTGTGCACTGTCCGCAGTAGTGTGGACCAGGCTTCATTGTAAAAGGCTATCACTACTGATGTCGACGGCAGGCTCAGGTAGTCATATTTCAGGTTTTTACATCTGAATAGATAGATCTTGTTAGATAATGCCTTGCTTGCTATATCGTCACACTGTATTCTACACTAATTAAATATGCACAGTGTCTATGCACGATTCTTTGATCTTTTTACCCAAGAGGCAATTACAAATTTGGCAATAAGGGACACGTGCAACCACAACACATCACAAAACATGGCACAATATCAAATCAAAATCAAATTAAACTGTTTATAAAGCAAAATTGCACCAAAGTGCTGTACAGTAAAAATAAAAAAGATAAATATCACATACAATAAATAAAAGAAAACATTAATTGCAACTTAAAAATTCATAAATGAAATGAACATCATGGGATGTTCAACCCTAATGGTCGTTATATAATAAACAAACATGATGCAAACAATAAATACAACACATTAAAAACTAGTAAAATTTAAGAAAATAGCAAACAGTAAAATAGCTAAGTAATATTTGGCTTGGTGTTTTACATTATTTTTTTTAACCTATCAGAATAAAACCAATTGCAAATCTTTCTCAAGGTAACTATAACAATGCACACCCTTTGGATATGGGATGGGCCATCTGTTTATTGTTTGACTTCATTTTTAGTTAGTGTCCACAAAGGAAATTTGACAATTTCAGCATTTTCTTGAGATAGTCATTTTAACTAACACATATCCTTGGGATTTTAGATAAGTTTTTGATTTTTTTTTATTATTATTTATGAGTAAGACCAACTGCAAACTGCACCGAACGTTTTCCTTCTCCTTTGTTAATTTGTAGACGGTCCCTATCGTTAATCAAGCATAAGCAAAAGACACTGCGGTAAGATAGGGACTGTTTACAAAATATTTACAACTTTTATACTTTGCAATAAATCGTTGCGGGTTAAAACTAATAAACTATAATGTATATCCTGTTCTACGTTCTTTCGCTATTCAGACAAACCCATTAACACCATTATACCAAACAGTTAGTGATCTGTTAGAGCTGGATATCTGACAAATATCAAACAAACTTCAAACATTCCTGTGCAACATGGGCACTTACAGTGGATTCCATCTTTCAGGCAGCCTGCGGTGTAATGATATCCTGTCACTCACATAAGTGTTTATCTGATGTTTTTTGATGCTCTCCTCCTCCTCTCGCTTCCCTTCTTCAGTCAGGTCCAGTTTAACAGCTCTACCCATCTCTCCCAACGCATTTATGTCTAGAGGAGGCTTCTCGTAAACAGGTTTCTTCAGAAATTCCTCGTCCACATTTTTGTGCTCCTCGACTGGAACTTCTCTTCGACTCGCCAGTCCGACATCACTGTGTGTGTTCCTATGAAATACTAAATATCCCACTACAAACGCCCCGAGAATGTACAGAATGAGCTTGGGCCGACTCCGTCTGCCACATATTGCCATAATGTGTCCTTCTTGTCCGCTCTGGTTTCCTTAAACTGTTTGTCATCCAAAGTTCAATCTCATGAAAAGTTCGAAAAAAGTTCGGCAAGGTAAGAGGATCTCGTTTTCAAAGCGCCAGATTTCATTTTAAGGTTGACTATAGTGAAGGGGAAACTATCCAAGCAAACCGAAAGTTGGTCATTTAATCTGCGGTTGAAACCAACTGTTGAGGTGTGATCGACATGAACGGCGAGAAGAGCCGGTTGCAGACGGGGGAGGAGTTGAAAGCACATCCGTTAATGCGGACACTTTCGACGCGTTCGACATTAAACGCACGACGCTTTGCTGATCGGATACAATAGTGGTTGCAATCGGGGAGGAGTTGAGAAGAGGCGTAAAATCAAGCCGAACACTTTCTGCTTCCGTATATCTACAGAAACTATATCAAACTACGAATTCATATTCGCAGATGCCAAATAAAACGAGGAAAGCTACATATTAACTTACTTTTTTGCGAGTAAATGTCAGTTCAACTCGGATTTAGTGCGATCATTTCAGATTGTGGGGAAAAAGACGTATATTTGTTAATTATTGTAATTTAAAAGCGTAAGAGGTCGTTATGAAACCACGTGCTCCATTTTCTACTGTATTGTGATCAGGTCTAATATTTAACTGTAATCGTAATAAACAGAAAAAAAAGTGCATCCAGAATGCTGTTTGATGAGTTACAAAATAATACATCCACAGAGCCTATGCATAATCTAAAAGATGTGCATTTTATATCAACCTCCAATCAACTGGTAGGCCTATCACAACGCATACAAAACCACTGCATCAGTTATTTTAATAATCTTGTTATAACCTAATATGATAATCTAATAATAATAATCTAGCTGATGAAATTTGAGATTAAAATGATTAAGTTGTTTTACTCCTCTTTGACAGCATGGTCATTGAAGGTGTTTCTTTGACTCTGTTTAATATCTAACCACAATTAGATAGGTTTTAATGCTTTCACTTTTGCTTTCACAGAAAAACACTTTTTTTTTCTTTGTTTATGATACTGTTTATCTTAAAAAATGTTTTATCTCTGATGTTAGTGCCCTCAGTAGTAACCCCTGGAAGAGAGCAATTACGGGTTTATATTTATTTAAAATTGTAATAGTTTTAGTTTCAGTGAACACATAAATATTCTTTTTTAAATACATTTGCCCCAACATTCACTGGTTTTGAGCCACAGCCATACAGTGGCACGTCCTGCAGGTCTGAGCACTGAGCAGGGCTGTAGATTGATGTAGAGAGGGATTTGCGTGATCAGATTAGCAGGCTTGTTTGTCAGATAAGGCCAGCAGAACTGGAAGAGGCATAAAGAAAGAAATCCAGGTCAAATCACAGAGAGTCTTAGGGGTCACACACTGTGACAGAGCGCTAATCCAAATCCATTTAGTGCATGTCCGCTTTATAAACACCGTTATGCCAAGATATATGAGCCTGTGAAAGTTTATATATATTGTTATGTGTGAAAATCATTGTTAATATGTGAAATCATGTATGAATTAAATAATGACTCATTCATATTTCACAACCAGCCTAACTTTTTAATAGTTCATCTTGACAATAGAGCAGCACACTTCTTATATATGTATAGATAGATAGATAGATAGATAGATAGAACTATATATTGTATGTATATATTGTTCTGTAAAGCCAATATTTGTTGTGTACACAACTTCAGTTGTGTAGATGTACTATTCAGTCATACTGTATACTGTATATTTGTGACCCTGGACCACAAAACCAGTCTTAAGTCGCTGGGGTATATTTGTAGCAATAGCCAGAAATACACTGTATAGGTCAAAATTATCAATTTTTCTTTTATGCCAAAAATCATTAGGATATTAAGTAAAGATCATGTCCCATGAAGATCTTTTGTAAATTTCTTACCGTAAATATATCAAAACTTCATTTTTGATCAGTAATATGCATTGCTAAGAACTTCATTTGGACAACTTTAAAGGCGATTTTCTCAAAATTTTATTTTTTTTTGCACCCTCATATTCCAGATTTTCAAATAGTTGTATCTCGGCCAGATATTGTCCTATCCTAACAAACATACATCAATGGAAAGATTGTTTATTCAGCTTTCAGATGATGTATAAATCTCAGTTTCGAAAAATTGACCCTTATGACTGGTTTTGTGCTCCAGGGTCACATTTGTTAATTCATGTAGACATCACTTTTCTGACAATTTCTGCCATATTACACAATTTTATTTCTTTTAAATGGATTTGAACATGTTTGCATTAAATTATTGAAAGTTTTATTGAAATAAAATTGAATCCATATAATCACTTGCATGTCACTAGCGTTAGAACCGGTGTTCATTGTACTGGAAATTAAATGAGTTAAATCAGCATTTTTTTTTTTTTTTTTTTCTCTCAAATTGTTGTTTTTATGAAATGAGGCATGAAACATTTTTGTGTCTCTGGAGCATAATTTGGGCCTGGAAGAGTTTATATCATGATTCAATTATACATTTTCTATAGTGACCTGATCTAAATAAATAATACTAAATTACCAAAAATAAATAAATAAAATACTGTAGTAGCAATGATATTTTCTCTGTTAAATTAAAAGTGGAGTGCTGTATTAAGATAAATATGATCCATATTTACTTTTGGACATATTTGGATACATTCTGCTGAACCAGAGAAACTGGTTTCAAGCAAGATTGTCATTTTAGTTTTCAGCATTCTTGTGGGTTATTTAAAATCAAACTTAGTGATGTGAAAGTATGTGAATTATGCCAAAGTTTCCATTTTGAAAAGCTGATTAAGAAAGCTGTTTTAATTAGGCTGCTCCCTTTGGTGCCATAAAGTGATCAAAAAAAAAAATATTGAAAGGATTAAAAAAAATCTATGAATTAAGAAACTAACCATTTTGTTAAAAATCCAGGTTCCTGTACAGCTTTATTTCAAACATTAAAAAACTAATTGCATGTTTATTATTTATTATAAAAATGTATGAATTACAACATGATACTACACTTGTATTCAATCACTGTCACTACAGTTTCTACAAATACTGAAGGGAATTAATCAGTAGTTTCCTTCACAACTTCCTTAACTTCCATACCAAAATCTACATCCTCAAAAATATTGTAATATTGTCCTCATCCATTCACTTCTTACCAGCAATATTTTATAATAAATATGTAAGATGATCCACGTAGCAAGCAAAATGTATGTTTATCCAAATTAATGTTTAATTATTAATTAGGCCGTCAGAGAGGTGAGATGGTAATTTGAGTGCCACAGTTTTCTGATTGAACACTCTTATTGTAAAAGATCCAAAGAGTGTTGTAATAATCTATGGTACACTGAACACAATCTTGCACAGTCATTTACCACATACAGTATAAACACACAACTGTGTAAAACAGCTTTTCTATGTCCAATCAGACATCAGTCTAATATATAGGTTATTCTGTTGCGTTTTTATGAGATTATTGATAAGGGTTGTATAACAGACTGTCCCTTTAATAGCAAACTGCCCCCTATCTACAGTAAATCAACAGAACAGCTTTTAGCAGAGGAAATCAAGTTGTTTGGACTACCACTACACGACCTCAAGGGAAATGTGATGAGTCCTTCATGTCTAATTGCCATCTTACTCATTCCTGCGATATTCCCAGAGGAACAACAGAACATAATAAGGGGATTCATCACGCACCTATTGCCCACAATCCAATCACAAGTCATAGGGGAAAATACAGCTTTATTTATGGATGCAGCATGACAATGTTCAGTGACCTCCAGCTTTATTTATGTAGTTGCGTGGCACACCTGGAAAGTGTGCCATTAAACATTTGAGCCTGACTTGGCAGATCCTCACGTGGTTCCTCGTGATCTGGTTTATATAAGAGGCTCAGGTCACAAATGTAAAACTGTGCAGGGAACACCTTAATTTAAGGAGATGTCAAATTGGGAACTTTACCTGATCAAATCTCGACTGAATGCATTTAACATGAAAATAAAACAGTTTGGATTCTAATCTCACCACTAGATGGCACAGCAACAGAAAATCAAGGACAGGTCACATTGTCAAGATAGTAACATTTAGAACTTTAATTTAATTCATTGAGACAAAAATACTTTGTACTTTTTTCCATGTTTCAAAAATACTTCATTACAGTCCATCAGCAAAACACATGATCACCACAAACTGTGCTTTATCAGTAGTAATTCAAATTTCATCCTCACTTGCCCACAATCCCTTTAAACCATTTAATTCACTGACAATTACAAAGAATGAGACCTAGAAAAAATATGTTGCCATTTTAAATGCATTTTAGTGCAAAAATAAGATGTTATCCATGTTCGGTTATTAACGATATAGCATTTTCAAGATGTTTACCAAACGCATTGATACATTATTCGGTGTGAAAGCTGGAAGACCCGTGATAAAAGCACTTAGTCAATTTTCTGAATTTTACTTTGGCCAACATCATGATAAAGTACTGTAATACTCTGATTTGCGAAGGAAAATGCACCTTTTTAAAAAGTCAGGCTGAAGAGGCACTTTCTGGTGAGTCTAGGAAAACAATTCCCAAATGTGTAGTAAAGAAAAAACTACTAGATCAGTTTAGGATTTGAAAAATTTGGTCCACAATTACTGTACATTTTATACCAACTCTGAAGTACAGTTTATGTAATCTACTTCAAATTGAAGTGTACATACATTATTACCAAAAACTACTTGAACACTGCTGTTAGTGTGAGTGAGGCCTAAAATGCTGGTAGAGTTCCATCAACACCAGTGTGCCAAAATAGTCCATGCAGCTTACACGAAATCAGGTGAAAAGAACCTAAATACCCTAGTAATACAAAAACCAGCCTCAACATGAAAAAGGAGAACAACAGTTGACAATCAGGCAAACCCACTCACAACATCCTCAAATCAGTCACTTCTGGTACAATTAAATAAAATCACTGTGCAGTAGATCTAAAGATTAGCTACTGCTGAGTCTAAAAATGATTCACTAAAAGCATATAGTGCATCAGTGTAAACAAAAAAATGCTGCTCCAACACGCTGGATGATTGAATTTGCTACGATGTGTTATTAATATGCACTTCGTACTTATAATAGCACACTGAACGTCTCTAACAAGGAAACGCAAGAATTGGCACTACAAGTATGTCCACTTTGGTTTGCAAAGGCACTATATGGAGGGATGGGTCCCTTTTTTTTTGCCTGTTCTTCGCTCCTTTTTTTTTAATGCCAAGCTGGAAGTGACATTCTTTTTGATAATTGCACTTACATCCAAGTTCACATGGGGTTTAAAGTCACTCGAAGCTCCAGCGCTGGTGTTTGTCTCCAGGAGAGCAACTTCTCATCTGGATATCTGCACGGCCGTCTTCTGTGCGGTAGGTGGTGATACACATGTTTGAATGAGGGTGATATATGCTGCCATCCTGAAAAGACACAAATGCTAGATAAGGAATTTTGGGCATGGAAATGCAACAACAGAGCAGATCTGATATACAATAACTGTGTTTGTCTCTTATCTCATCCTGTTTGCTGATGGCACTTCAGTGATAATGTGAGCTGTGGGCGAGCAGACTCACGTCTCTGAACTCCCAGATGATGCCAGGAGGTCTGGGAGCACCGTCTCGCGGACAATGCTTCATCCCTATGTGTGTCATTCCATCCTGGACCTCAGCACACAGCTCAGTCACGGAGTTAAACCGAATCTCCTTTTGAGATGTGTACTCGAAGTACTGAGAGACAGAGAGAAATAACATTTAGTTTGAAAAGAAATTTGGCACATTTCAATTTCTGTTTTTTCTTTTCTCACAAATTGTTGATGGTGAACAGCCAATTTCAGTTAATCAATTCATATCTATGATGCAACTATTTGTTTGCTTCCATACTAAGAAAAGTTTGTTGGCATATTTCACTGGCACATTAAAAAAATTTGTACACTATAATATTTTATTTGCAATTTAATTATTTCTTATTTTTATTTCAATTACATTTTGGTTTTAAAAAAAATTATATTTGTAATTTTTTTTTTTTAAATAAGTCTCTTAAATGCTTAACAAGGTTGCATTTATTTGATCAAAATACAGTATAACATTAATATTGTGAATTTCAGCATCATTACTTCAGTCTTTAGTGTCAGAATGATCCTTCAGAAATCATTCTAATATGTTGATTTGCTGCTCAAGAAACATTTTTATTACTATAAATGTTAAAAACAGCTATTCTTTGAATAGGAAGTTTAAAAAGAACATCATTTATAATAAAATAATAAATAATAAAAGTCTTTACTATCACTTTTGATCAATGATCAATTTACACACACACACACACACACACACACTTGTTTCACTATCATTGTGGGGACTTCCATAGGCGTAATGGTTTTTCTACTGTACAGACCGTATATTCTACTGCCCTACACCAACCCTACACCTAAACCTACCCCTTACAGGAAACTTTCTACATTTTTAGATTTTCAAAAAAACTTCATTCTGTGTGATTTATAAGCTTGTTTACCCATGGTGACCTCAATTTAGGTCCCCACCTGGACAAAAGTCCCCATGAGTCTGTGTGTATACAGGTTTAAGTCCCCATGAGTCTGTGTGTATACAGGTTTAAGTCCCCACCGAGGTATAAAAACAGGTAAACACACACACACACACACACACACACACATATATATACATATACATATATACATATATTTATATATACACACACATACATACACACATATGTATATGTATGTATACATACATATACGTGTGTGTGTGTGTGTGTGTGTGTGTAATATATACAGAAGTGCACAGTAGTGTATATATATAATTTTTACATTTTTTGTATTTATATATGCATTATTATATACATTATTCGAAAATACTTGGCCACACTTTTTTAATATTAAGGCATTTCCGAGCTAAATTTTCTCAAAATATATATATGAAATTTGTTGCATGTGGAACTCATTAAAAACAGGCCTCTAGAAAAACAGGCTCTGCAGCAAATGTCATTTAAGAAACAGATAAGGATGTTTGCAGGGATATTGTTAACAATCAAAGTTGAGTTAATAATTTATAAGCAAATAATTTCTCCAGGTGGAAGATCAGAAGTAGATCCTTCGAGGGTAAAAGTTAGAAAGCTGGAATTAAAAACGAGGCTGAAAGAAACTAAAAAGTGTAGCTATTTAGAGAAATAACTCATCTCTAGTGTTTATCAGATGGACAGATGTGACCTCAGTGAAGAGAAGGCTCCTATGCGGTTCAAACTGCAGTCACCATTAGTCTCAATGGCCACATGTATATTTCATACAGACGTCTATCTTTGAGCAGAAGTGGCTAAGGTTTCCTTTTCAGCCTTGGCTGTGGAAACATTGATTTTCACTCACACATGGTGCTACTTCAGAGTCCCTTGATGCACAGCGGTGACATACGCCACCGGACACATGTGCAGGTTCTCTTTCCATTAAATATACATCCTCTTCAACTCATTCATTTCTCCAACTGTGACACTAGATAAATAACAAACCTCAGAAGCGCAGCACATCTCAGGAAGGATTATATTTCAGCACAAATAAAGCTCGCTTTGTTTCACTGCAAACGCAACAAACAGGGTCTGAAGGATCTCCTGCATCAGCTGTCGTAGGTGTTATATAACTGGAAGTGAAATGCACCCCATGCTCATTTTTAAAGTTACTCGATAGCTCTGGCATTAATAGAAAGCCCCTTTTAATCCATTTTAGAGACGTCAGGCTGTGGGGTAACAGCAGCTTCCAAAGTGTGAAGCGAAGTCCCTGCGGGAGGCTATTCTCAAATCTCATTCACTTCCTCCGATTCAAATTTGCCATATTAATGATACGTGTGAGAACCCATTCTCCTCCACTATATTCTGCTTATATGCAGTGGACTTACATAAGCATGTACCACAATGTTATATTTGATTTGAATTTTCAGTCTATTTGTCACACAAAGCTATTATATGCCTTCAGAAGACTAGAAAGTCACGAGAAACACTTTGATGGTGCTGTTATATGTTTTTAGAGCTCAACCGTTATATTCTCAATCATTTTGCTTTATCTCCATTTGTGTTCAGAAGATGAAAAAAAAACATATGGCTGAATGATACATGTAAAATATTATGCAATATATTATGCAGTACTGTTTTTATTTATTCATTTATTTATAGATATTTTAAAAGTCATTTACCATAATTAAATGCTATCAAAATGTTTTAATATTATATTTTGTGGAAACAATGTAGGCCTAGTGAAAAAAAGACTGTTTTTTTAATGATTTTTATTATTCAACAAAACAGCGAAAACAGAAAGAACAGACAGAAATTTATGACATTTTTTGTCAACTTTACAATAAGCTTCATTAGTTAACCTTAGTCAACTAACATTAACTAATAAAGAGCAATACATTTGTTACAGTATTTACTAATCTTTGTTAAATAAAATAACAATACAACTGTTCATTGTTAGAGTTCATGTCAGGTTTATTAAATAATATTAACAGATACAACTTTTGATTTTAAAAATGTATTAGTAAATGTTGAAATTAACATTAAGATTAATGAAAGGTTTTCATTGTTAGTTTATATTAATCTAATGTAAATGGTCACACTTTATTTTAAGGTCCAATTCTTGCTATAAACAAACCATTAACTATGACTTTTGCCTCAATAAACTCCAAATTTGCTGCTTATTAATAGTTAGTAAGGTAGTTGTTAAGTTTAGGTATTAGGGATGTAGAATATGATCATGCAGAATATGTGCTTTTTAAGTACTAATAAACAGCCAATATGTTAATAATATGCATGCTAATAAGCAACTAGTTAATAGTTACTAATAGTTAATAATATACTAAAGTGATACCATGTAAACAAATGGAAACTTATTGTTAAGTGTGACCGAAACGTAATAGCATTGTCGCTAAAACGGTTGTCTCCTTAATGATACTTCGCTTGTTTTTCAACATTTGTAAGTCACTTTAGTCGGAATAAATAAATGTAATATTTTTTTCATTACTCAATACTAAGTGCTAAAACATTTTGCTAAATTTCTGATCAAATTATGGCGAGAATCACAAAAAAGTGGGCAAAAGGAAAGAAACTGAAAACTACTGAGGTAAGAGATAGCTTAAAGGGGTCATATGATGCAATTTCAAGTTTTCCTTTCTCTTTGGAGTGTTACAAGCTGTTTGTGCATAGTAGTGGTGCAACGGATCACAAAACTCACGGTTCGGATCATACTACGGATTTCGAGTCACGGATCGGATCATTTTTCGGATCAGCAAAAAAAAAAATTGCTTTTCATTTATTACTAAAAGCTTACTTCTATACCCCAGCAGAAACTACTAGCTTGACTACTATATACAAGAACAATTGCACAAATTACAAGCATAGATGAACAGCCTAAAACATAAAATTACAGGCTATATAAAGACAGTAACAGTAGTATTCAGGTGCAGAAATGTAATAATTAAGTGTAAAACAACACAATAATTCTTACTGCATAAGTTAAATTCAGATTAATCTTTGTTAAAGCTGTGGTGTTGTTTGATTAGCAGACAAGACAGTAGGTATTTCTAGGCTGCTGTCTCTTTAAGACTGAATGCACGGACCTATAGGTATTATAATACTGACACACATTCCATTTCTTTCTTAGTCAGCTGTATACTTTAACTTAAGACATGGACATAACCTACTGTGTTTACCAGAATACTTGCCAAAATGGGTATTTTCACATAACTTTGCGTGTATGTATCCATTCATTGAGGCGTTCTGAAACGCGGTATCTGAATCGCGCTGCACTCTCTCTCTCTCTCTGCGCGTGCATGCAGCACGCTTCCGTGTTTGCGCCAGCGGCTGAGCGCAGAAAACGGCGCGTGAGTCCCGATTCGATTTCTCCTTCATCTGAATGGTCTGAAATTGCTTGAATGTGTAATTTGGCAAGACAAAACACGTGCAAATGATAACTTTCAGTCTATACTGGTTGAACTAAACAGTTAATCCGCGAATCACATGCGTGCCGAACCGTGGGGACTGGTCCGTACGGATCACGGATCATCTATGATCCGTTGCACCCCTAGTGCATAGATAAGATCCCTGAAGTTGCAAATTCTAAAGTCTCAAAACCAAAGAGATATTCTTTATAAAAGTTAAGACTCTGCCACGCCCCCCTAAAACAGCTCATTCAAACACGCCCCCACATGTCTACCTCATGATATGGGGAGATTTTCATAACACCGCCCAAACGTATACGCAATGAAAGAAGGCGGGACTTTTATTCTCGCTGTAGTGTTATTGCTGCCGCCAGCGCTGCCATGTCCTGGAGGCGCCGTTTCATTGTGAAAGCGAAACTACTTTGTTTGGGCTTCCAAAAAAGGACACAACTAGAAATCAGTGGTTAAGTTGTATCTACAACACAGCTACAGAGCAGCACAACGCAAATATTCGAGTGTGTGCAGCGCATTTTACGGAGGACTATTTCCAGAACCTGGAAGCTACAATGTTGGCTCACACAAAGGCTGTTTCTATAAAGTGGGGCAATTCCAACTTTGCAAGGACAGTCTGGCGCTTCTGACTCACAGCCTGTAAGTACATTTCTGCCTCTGACGATTCAAATATGAGTTTTGAGCAGTGTAGAGTAGAGCTTGTTGTTTGTCGTTTCTCCAATCACAAATGCAGACGTGGTAATGTTTACGCGACGCGTAAAAGACAGTATAAGTCATTATAATCAGTAATTATGTCCCCACTGGATGCAATAAATGCCTTGTTTATAATGGGTTTTATTGTTTTTGTGTGGTCGCGCCGTGAAACGCCATCACAATACGATGAGGGGCGTAACATTTCCATCTCACGCTTGAGGTATTCGGCCAATCACAATGCACTGGATAGCTGGCCAATCAGAGCACACGTCGCTTCTCAGAACGATGAGCTTTGTAAAAATCAACGCGTTTCAGAAAGGCGGGGCTTAGAGGAGCAAAAATAATGTACAGTATGTTGAACTTTAAACCACATAAACACATTGCATTACACCAAATACACAAAATTATGTTCTTTTTAGCAACATCATATGACCCCTTTAATTTTGATAACTTAATATTGATGATAGCTACCTGGTTACCACCTTGACCATGGCAGCCGAACAGGGACAGGTGAGCTCCTGTGGGGTTGTGGTCCGGGGCGTTATAGTCCAGACATTCAGAGTGGACTCCGGCACTACGTACCTACACCAGAAACCAGAACATATGTAAAACCAGTGGAAAAAAATAGCGAGAATGACATTAAAAAGTACTCCGGAGGGAATCAGATTAGATTACATTAGTCACTTACCGCTCCGTGCCAGCCAGGCCTGTCCTCTGGCACATGCAGGCCAGGGTAGACGTTCTGGAGGTACCACTCAAAACTCTTACACTGAAGCCGATTTCGCAGCACAATCCTTTCAGATATATCCCCATATGATTCCTACAGGAGCAAAGAAAAATCAGGCCTCGAGGCAAAGCTGACAAATTATTTAGTGGAACATATGTAGTACGTCTGTGAAAGCTAATGTGTGTTTGTTTGGTCTCTTTTGCATGACAAGATTACCTTTGTTGAACGTTGTTATACTTTACTCTAGTTGTAAGTTCTTAGACTACATTTCTATCAAACAGATCGCCACGTACGCACCTCCTGTTAGCTGTCCTGTAATGTTGACACAAGAACTGCCACGACACACTTCCAACTAATCAAGTGTCAACTCCATCAGGTAAACATAATATTAATTTAGGCTTTTAAAGGGCGTGTTTGCATTCAGACCTGATGTACACGAGCAACAAATATTCTTACTCGTGGCATCTGGTGTTGTGGCTATAGAGAGTGATTTATTATTTGATCACAGCTCCGCGTCATTAATAATGTAAATTCTCTACAAAGTAATATGGAGTTACATGCCAGATTCATGTCAGCCAGGGTGATATAATATATGTTTGGCCTAGTTTTATTATGTTTGTCAGCTAATAAGCTTTTCAAAGACAGCCAAAGGAAGAACAAATACTGTAAACCGATAGAACAGGAAGCACTCAAGCAAAACCTGAGCGTCATTTATCTCTTTCACAGTTTTTCCCCTTTGTGAGCACATAAGCAATTTTAAGAACAGCACTTGCACTAACAGCAACAGACGCAGTTAAATGAGGAAATAACACAACGGCTGTACACCTCAGATTATGCAACGCCACAGGATATTAAAGAGGTGCCGCCCAATGAAAGGTTGTGAAGGATGGAGGTGTGTACCTTGCGTGCTGGAGGGTTTCGGTTGTAGAAGTGCTGCTTGTAAGTGTCCATCCAAACCTCCGCAGCACGGACAGTGTTCTGAAGGAAGTTGGATCGGGAGTACGGAGCTTTCTTGGGGAACACGTGACCCACGTGGGAGCACGGGTGAATTTCTAAAGACCCTCCACACTGCCACACCTGCAAGAAATAAAATATTCCTTAACCCCTTAACTGTCACTCACAGTTTTGAACACAGACATTATAGAGCACTATCCAAACTTAAATTTTTATAATTCATGAACGAAAACATTTTGTAACATGATATTTATGTACCATTTCCATGGTAATGCAATGTGTGATTTTAAAATGGGTTTCAAAGCATGAATTTTGAGATTTTAAGTTTTCAATTGATATATAATTTCTTATGATTTCTAAAGCGTGATAGGGAAAAAGGCAACTAAGAAGATGGTCTGTGACAAAGGTCAGAACTCCTGTTATGATGTAGATTTTTTAGGTGCACTCTTGTCATAAATTAATCTAATAATTTTCCTACATAATTTTTTAACAAAAAAAGTGGTAAAATATCTATTTAGGAGTCTTAGACCTTTCCAACGATATATAGTTTGTCATGATTAGATCAGGATTTATTGTAAAATAGTGAAGTAAACTTAGGCGTCCCACAGAGGGGACGGGTGACAGTTAAGGGGTTAAAAAGAAAAATTAACAAAATGTATAAAAAGAAACAAGAATCACCCAATAAAACTGTAATTGCCAATCAAATCCTAAAAGAGATCAAAGCGATTTTCTGATTTAAAAGAAAAAAATAAGATAATATACAGTAGGTGTTTTAATTAAGGAAGGTAAAGTACTGAACACATTTATTGCATATTACATTATTTAAATAATAAATTATAATAAAAAGTGAAGTATATCATTTCTGTACCACTAGTGTCACAACAATAATGAATAAATATTAAAATAAAATTATGAATAAATAAAAAACGCACATTTGGTAATTATCTAATTATAAATAAATAATACAACAATAAATTATTTTCAAACAGACAGTGTCTGGCTATTCAGGATGGCAAACAAAAGACCAACGTTCACACTTTTTTGGGGAAAATCAACCTACAGTATTTATTTCAGCATATTAAAATAGATATAAAAAAGTAATTTAAAATTGAAAAAGTTATTTTAAAATGAAAGCTAATAACCCCACAGCATGTTTCTAGAGCATCATCATTTAATGATTTGACTCATCCTGCATAATTTTTCTGCACACAAAACCAACATTTTTAGTTTACAAACTTAGATTGTCTGATTTTATTGGCATGCACCTCCTGTCAGAAATAAAACATGACATGATAACAGTGCTTTAGATCTACTGAGACACCAAAAAAAAAAAAATCCTTTATCTATTTTCCAGCTTTATTTCCCAGATGCTTCTGTATACCAATTCACAGCACATCAATTATACATGAGCGTCATACGGCCCTGGAAGATACAGCATTGTATTCCGTTTCCATATGCATAAAAGATTACTCCATGGTATACACTATCAATCTTCATTTCTAGGTATAGGCTAAAAAAAGAAATCCAATATGAGAGATGTGTCTAATCATAAACAGTGGCTCTCAGTCTCTCAAGCTACCAAAAACCCGTCGACACGCTCCAATGGGAAGCCTATGCAAATTACCAGTACAAAAGGTAATAGAATACAGAATACAGGAGTCTTACCCGGAAAGAAAGCTCCAGATTCTCTCCTCCCCAGACCTCCATGCCCATGTCGTAAGTTCCCAGATACTCAAAGTAGGCCTTGCTGACGGCAAATAGGCCCCCTGCCATAGTGGGAGACCTGTGAAATGAAAAGCAGCAGAGCATTGGCAATTCATCAGAGATATTCCCTAGCACCAATTTTCTAGCAGGTAAGTGCTTCTTAGTTTTCAGTGAGCGCCTCTGGGTCTGCCCTCGGACGAGCCTTGAGAGAAATATAGCGTAGAACTGGACAGTATTTGAAAGTACCTCTGAGCATTAAAATATAGTCTATTCACTGCACTGCAAGTGAATTTAATCAACACAGTATCACTCCAATCCTATTTCAGTCCATTTCCTTCTGAAAATAACTTCCTGAACGTTTTTACTGGAAGAACGAGAGACCCAAATGTATTTAAGGGATAGTTAACTCACGTCAATCCAAACCCTTATGAATATAATTTAGGAATGTTTCAAAATTAAAAATTTTGGCTGATAATTATTTATGGCTGACAACTGATAAATTACCAATATTAAATTACTATTTTGTCTAAAAAAAAAAACCACACTAAAATACTAAAATCAATGAATCACAACATTAGAATATACAGTAAGAAAAATGGATATTCAATTCAAGATTTGCTAAATTTTAAATTAACAGTATATTAAATGTTAACTTTCAGATGACAGCAAAAAGTAATCTAACTGTAAAAATAGAGGAAATAAGCATGAACAATTAAATATATAATACCAGTTGATATAAATATCCAATATGGAGCAATACATTTAAAAAACATATTATAATACTATAAACAGTAATAATGTGAAATCTAGTAATATTGTCCGGTTTCTCCTTTTGTGTTCCAGGATTGAAACAACTTACTGGTGAGCATGACTATCCCTTTAAACATTTCTAATCTGTTTTTTAAAATAGCCAAGAAAACCACATAGCAAAGCTGGATTTGGACAAATTGAGCACAAACCAACCTAATGGGGTCAATTCTGGATGTGCGTATCTTGCGATCGATTTCAGGCACAGCATGCCACTGGAATGTCAGTCTCCAGTCAAAGCCGCCCACCATCGGCTCATCTGTCTGCATGTAGAACTCAAATGTGTTCCAGTCAATGGTGTCAATCACTGGGCATATGATGGTGCTCTCATTCTCGGCAATTCTGAGGGATAAGACCATTTTAAAAAATTATTAACATCACAAGTGTTTCTATGATACATTTGAATTGGATTAAAAAAAAAAAAAAAAAAAAAAAAAAAAAAAAAGCACACCTTTGCAGCAGTGGCTCAATCCAGCCAGGCACACACTCACAGTGGCAGTCAAGGAAGGTGAGAACGTGTCCTGTAGCATAGGTGGCGCCAATGAGCCGGGCCCGTACCAGACCTTCTCTTTTTTTGGTGCGAATGAGACGAACACGCTCCAGGTTACTGACATACTGAGCCAGCTGTGACTTCAGATAGCCTGTAATTCATACAAAAGCAAATCTGAAACTATTTATCAGGATCCAACAGATAATGGCAGGATAACAGGAAAACAACTGATTTATTAGAGACATCTGAATTGAGTTTTTATTTCAGCAAATATAAAACCGATATGGAATAATATCTACAGCTAACTTGCTATCCAGAGCTTTGCAGAGAAAGCATAAAATATGCAAATGTATGAGCACACTTCAATGCAAATACTGTTTGTATTTGGTTGTATTTAAATGACATAAAAAATTTACATATCAGTTTCACAGGCTATTACATTGCAGTTAGAGAGTCAACATTTAACAAACAATAAAATAAATTATAACATTTTATAAAATTCAAAAGAGAAGAAACACTTAGAAACACTTTTACATATAAAACTCGATTAAAAAAAAAATTAGTCAATTAAGTTTGTTAATCGTTAAAATGGTTAATCTTTTAAAATTAAGTCAACATTATATACAAGTAAAATTACATGTGATATGGTTATTATATGTTATTCATCAATGTTCATTCATCAGTGTAGCACCTAATAGACTCAATATCTTTCCTTGCTTCCAAAAAAATGATTTGCATGATAAATGGTTTTGGCAATGCTGACCAAATACTCTAGGATGGAAAAGGCTTCAAATTGGTCTGGTGGAATTCTAAAAAGTGTCCCCTCACCTCTGTCACTGAAGTCATCCACAAGTATGACCTCCTTCAGTAGAACGGCTGGTGTTGTCTCCAGCACACTATGGATGGTTCTGAGTAAAGTGGACCAGGCCTCATTGTAAAATGCGATTACCACTGACGTTGTAGGCAGATGACGGATGTTGTATTTCTTAGCTTTGCATCTGGCATTGGAAAAAAAAAAAAAAAAATGCAAGAACTAAATCAGACGGTTAAGCAAATTGGCTTGTATTCAAAACATGTGGTTTAGACAAACAGTTTCCTGAGAGTTTCACACTACCCACGATAAAGTGCAAATGTGAACATCTAAAACACCTATCGCTGTGAAACTGACACCATATGCTCATCCTGCAGTATCCTGAATGACTGTTATTATGTTTCACATGACAGTTATCAATTATTATGGTGTGAAGAATCTGGCTCAAAAAAGATGCATGTGGAGTCTATTAATAAAAGTCACATTCAATTCATGAAACAAGTTTTGTCCTCTTTAGTTTGACCTTCATTCCTCAAATCCAGAATCTGTAATGACAATTTCTGGTTGAGAGACAGATTCCCTGTAAACAAACAGAGTTGAATGAGAGGTGGGAGATGAACAGACATGCCAGACATGTCTTACAGCATTCTGAGAAACAGCTTTAGACCATTTAGGACAGAGACGGAAGGACAGTGAAAAGCACTTTGAAATTGCAGGTACTCATTATTTGATCTACACTACCATTCAAAATTGAAAGACATTAATACTTTTATTCAGCAAGGATGCATTAAAAGATTACTGTTAAATGCTGGTCTTTTGAACTTTCTATTCACCAAAAAAAACAAAACTGTTTCCACAAAAACATTGTAAATGTTTTTTGAGCAGCAAATCAGCATATCAGAATGATTTCTGAATGATCATGTGACACTGAAGACAACAGCTGTTGAAATTCAGGTTGCAACAACACATTATTATTCAAATAAATTATAAAATACATTTAAAATATTTTAAAACATAAGTTATTTTAAATTGCAATTATTACACAGAATTACTGTTTTTTAAATATTTTTGATCAGATAAATGCAGCCTTGAGAGCATTTGAGAAAAATAAAGCTATTTTACCAACATACAGCCAATACAAATGTATAGAACTTGATTTATGAGAATTTAACAAAATATTCTGCTACCAAAAAGAAGACCCAGTGACTCAAATAAATCAGTAAATAATTCTTAACAGTTCAATAATGAAATATTCAAACAAACACATCTGCTAAAATAAATCAGACCTCTCAGCATGTTCAATTATCGACTCAAGACAATTTGACCAAAAAACAATTAGTCTCACTACACGACTAATTTTTGAAGCTTGCTATACTAGAAAAGCTAAACAGTTTTAAAAACAGCCGAACTACTGTGATGCTACTGAAAGATACAGTCATGTTGGTAGCGTTGCTGCTTTTAGTTTAGGGGAGACCGTACAAAGATGGGGCGTTGAAAAACAGATTCAGCAGGGATTCTGAATAAAGTGAGTCATAATGTTCCATAGAAGGTTCTTGAACTCTTCAAACTCACCGCAAATATTTAGAGATTCTACACTCACTGACAGCAACTACATTTAAGCAAATATTCAATAATTATCCCAACAAAGAGGGAAGAAAAAAAATCCCGAGCATAACATTTCTGGCAGTAATGCTTAAGTCTTTGACAAGAACTAACTTGCCTGAAAGTTATTTCAGAAAGCAAGCAAAAGAACTTCACATCAACAGATAAAAATCCCTGCCGATGCCAAGAAATGTGCTACTGCCGTGTGTGATCTCCAGAAGAGCCTGTGATGTGGCAACCGGAGCGCAGTTGAAAGACTGCGGAGGAAAAAACGCATCCAATTTGTTTCACTTCTCGTCTTCCAAGGGGACACTTTCTCTTTTCAGAGCAGCAGCTTGAACCCTACTCGTTATTGTGCGGCAAGAGCCATGAAACAATTATTCTCATACAAAAGCACTGCTGTTCGGAGGAACCCTCCCAGCTCTGTTTTCTATTGTTGTTAGTTTTTTAATCATGTTGTCGGCTGAAGGCAATGGGTTCACTTCAGACAACAGACAACATTTGTAAGCAGGTGAAGTGTAGAAATCACCTGAAGGAATCACTATTCAGAACATCATTTCAATTCTTCAGGAAGGGAAAAAGCACCTTTTAATATTTATTTTTCATGCTTATTTGTAATGCAGTATAACAGCATTTATTTGCCTCTATAAACATTGCAATGGCAAGAACAGAGGACTTGCTCAAGAAAATGTGAATTGTTATTCTTCTTAGTTGCCAGGGCTTTGCTATAAAGTCACATGTTGCAGTGCGGTTGCTAGGGTGTTCTGGGTGGTTGGTATGGCATTGCTAGGCGGCTGCTATACAGTTATGAAGGCGTTCTAAATGTTGTTATGCAGCTGTTTTTGCTAGGGTACTCTGGATTGTCTATAGTTATTAAGTTGTTCTGAGTGTTGTTAGAACGTTGCTATGCAGTTGCTAAGTGTTGTAGTTGGCTGCCAAGGCATTGCTAGGTGGTTGTCTATGCAGTTACTGGGGTGCATGTTGCTGTGCAGTTGCTAAGTTGTTCTGAGTGGTTACTAGGTGCTTTGCTATAGTTATTAAGGTGTTCTGAGTGTTGTTAGAATGTTGCTATGCAGTTGCTAAGTTTTCTAGTTGGTTGCTAAGGCATTGCTAGGTGGTTTCCAGGGTTTTTCTATGCGGTTACTAGGGTGTGTGTTGCTGTGCAGTTGCTAGGATGTTCTGGGTGGTTACTAGGTGCTTCGCTATAGATATTGCGATGTTCTGAGTATTATTAAAATGTTGCTATGCAGTTGCTAAGTGTCCTAGTTGGTTGCTAATGTGTTGCTAGGTGGTTGTCAGGGCTTTTCTATTCAGTTACTAGGCTGCATGTTGCTGTGCAGTTGCTAGGATGTTCTGGGTGGTCAACAGGTGTTTTGCTATAGTTATTACGGTTTTCTGAGTGTTGTTAGAATGTTGTTATGCAATTGCTAAGTGTTCTAGTTGGTTGCTAAGAGATTGCTAGGTGGTTTCCATGGCTTTTCTATACAGTTACTAAGGTGCATGTTGCAAAATCCCTTTAAGGCAAGTCATTTCACTTGGCGGCCATCTTTGAAATGCCTCTCGGGCATGCAAGTGCAGCTCCTATATCTTTGAATGGGGAAACATCAAATTCTCCAAAACTGTTCACCACTAAGCTTACAATAAAATTTCATATTTGAAATCTCGAATGAAATCTGACTACAACTGTATCATAAATGTTGTTTCTTTTGTTCAATAAAAAGCTTATTTTTCAGGCTAGACCAGCCAGTGTGCATGCGCAGTCCTAAGCACACGTCTCAGAACGTGGACTGTTTTTATAGCAACCGGGACTTCTAACAGCAGCTGCAGTGACGCGCTGACTTTACGATTAACAACTGGCCCTTTTATTCAGAAGGTGGGGCTTCCTTCGATAAAGTGGCCATACTGAGCATTGCATTCTTCCCCATTCAAAACTATACAAGTGATATGTCTTGGGTACTCTATAGTCTTTGATGTTGCTGTGTGGTTGCCACTGTGTTCAGGATGGTTGCTACAGCTTTGTTAGGCACTTCTCTATACAGATACTACGTTGTTCAGAATGTTTTTTAGCATGTTGCTATGCAGTTTCTGGGATGTTCTGGATGGTTGCTAAAGCTTAGTGGTTGCCAGGGATGCAATACAGTTGCAGTTACATGCTGCTCTGTGGTTGCTATAGTTATTAAGGTGTTCTGAATGTTGTTAGAATGTTGCTATGCATTTTCTAATTGACCTATCGGTAAGCCCCCCCCCCCCCAGTTACTGTTGCTCCCTCGGACAAACAAACGGAGCTGCTCAGTCTCTTGCAATGACAGCTGTCAGTGTGAAAACCTTGCCCCACAATGTTTTTGCACAATTTTGGACACAAAAGGGCCACCAATCAAGTGAGAATGAAATATTCCATGGAGGGATATATAAAATATTTTAAAATAATTATAGTGGGTAACTCGAAGCCAGGGTTTACAGATCACAATGCAAGCAGGAGAAGTCAAGATATTACAGTTGTCACGATCGCAGGTGACAACATGCAAGATCAACGCTGTTCATGTATCGCACGATTAAATTAATGTACTTTTAACCAGTTTAATATGGAGAGGCACTGAAATATAGACCTTCGTTTATGTGTTTTTGACCTAAACTGTACATGATGTGAGAACAGTCCGCTATTTAGATTTGTGCGTTAGCATGGACTCACCAACTTTAGTTTTAGCCAGAGATACCTTGCTGAAAAGCAAGATGACATTAACATTCTGCTTGAGCAGATGAAAATTGTAACTTAATGAGAATAGGGCAACCAGAAAATGATCGTTTTTGTCTTCATTGGGATTGGGGTCGAATGCTTTGGGACATTTTGCTCTGTTTTGTTTGGGTTTAGGAAATGTAATAAAATAAATTCTATTGCACATCCACTCAGGATACCTGGAATCAGTGTTACAAGTACCCCAGGCACTTCATTTTTCCATTTTTGTAGCATAAACACCATCAAACCCAAGTGAGCTTCGGATCCTCCAATGTTTCTCTATGGCACTGAAACCTAAAGATATCCGAGTTCCGCTCCCCGTGCAACTGATACTCGACTGCCATTGGTTCATCTGCGTTCGAGGAGAGGGGCTTACCGATGGGTAAATTGTTCTGGATGGTTTCTATGGCATTGCTAGGTGGTTTAATGTACAGTTACTAAGAAGCATGTCGCTGTATGGGTACTAGGTACTAAGGTTTTTTTCTCCATTCTGTCACAGAACGAGTTTTGGTTCCTTGCCGCTGTCGCCTCTGGCTTGCTCAGTTGGGGACACTTAATTTCTAGCGATTTTGGTCAATTTGATTTCACAGATACTATTTAAACTAAACTGAGCTAGACAATGACATCTCTGAATTCAATAATGAAATGTCCTTAACTGAAAATTGAGTGTTTACTCTTATTATTATTATACATTACTGACACTCTATCCTCCAATTTGATACTGTTAAGTGCTTTGACACAATCTGTATTGTTAAAAGCGCTATATAAATAAAGGTGACTTGACTTGACTAGGGTCTTCAGGATGGTTGCCAGGGCTTTGCTACACATTCACAAAGGTATTTGGAGTGTTTTTAGCATGTTGCTACATAGTTGTTAGGGTGTTTTAGATGATTGCTAAGGTGTTACTAAGTGGTTCTAAATCATTGCTAGGTGGTTCATGTTCTGGATCATTATGCTCTGGATGGTTTCTAAGGCATTGCTAGGTATTTGCCAGGGCTTTGCTATACAGTTACAGTCACATGTTGCTGTGCAGTTGCTAGGTTGTTCTGTGCCATTGTTATGGCATTGCTATGTGCTTTGCTATAGTTAATAAGGTGTTCTGAGTGTTGATAGAATCTTGCTAAACAGTTTCTAGGGTGTTCTGAATTATTTCCAAGACATTGCAATGTGGTTGCCAGGGCTTTGCTATCGAGTTACTAACGTTCATTTTGCAGTGTGGTCGCTAGAGTATTTTGGATGGTTGTTGGGTGGTTGCCAGTTACTAAAGTGCTCAAAGTGTTTTTCACATGTTTCTCTGTGTTTGCTAGTGTGTTCTCTGTGGTTGTCAGGACCACAGTTACTAAAGTGTTTTTAGCATGTTACTATGTGGTTTCTAAGGCACTGCTAGGTGGTAGGGTGTGTAATGAGCCCCTCAGTGTGACAGACATACTCATGCATCCTGTTGTCTTGAATATGGCGATGAAGAGAGATCTTGTCACTGATGAAGATGTTGATGGCGTAACGCTCAATGCTGGCCTCCTCCTCTTTCTTCTCCTCAGTGCTGAGGGTCAGTCGAGTGGCTCGGCCATATTCTCCAGGAGCACTGAGGTCTGGCGGGAGCTTCTCATAAACGGGTCGCTGGAGGCTGTCGGAGTCCTCCTCCTCCTCCTCCTCGATGGATGGAAGATCACGGACCAGGATGTCGTGTTGACCATCTTTATCAGGAAGAGACGGGGGGGACGAACGGACTATAAGAAGGTAGAAGAGCCACAGCAGAGAAAAGAGGAAGCAGACCTTGGCCAGGAGAGCCACCTTCCTCGACCAGCGGATCTTCATGACCTGGCAGCCAGCACCAACAACAGCACCAGTCAAAGAGCCCCAGACTCCCTACTTACTGAAGGATGAGAGAAGAAAGAGAAGTGCAGATTAGTGACAGACTGATACATAGGCTGGAAAGATCTACTGAGGGCCTTGTCAAATATTACACGGTTTCTGTTTACAAAAATAAGTAGAATACAAGGAGTAAATTTACATATTTAACTTATATTAAACAGATTATGCAATGGGCTGCTTACTTGCAAGATCACCTGGGTCACTGATGCTTATTTATTGGCTTATTTGTAAAAATTGGTGAATCCGTTACTATTATTTCTTGAGTGGTACTTGAGAGGTTCTGTTAAAATATTATCTGAAAAACCTTTTTCTGCCAAATCAGTAATGTGGTTTTGTTTTTCTTTATCTTGTATGTTAGAAATAATTTTTATGTCAAATAAATGCTGCTCTGCTGAACCCTCTTTTCATGAAAATAATAAGAAGTGCTTCTTATGCAGCAAATCAGCATATTAGAATGATTTCTGAAGGATCATTTATTCAGAATTATTCAGATGCACCATTTCTACTTTTTTTAAAACGCAGGCTGTTTTGACCGAAGCCTCATGCTAACCGCCACCTCCAATCACTGAAGCTGAATTTGAGGGGTTGAATACAGACAATCCATCATCAGCTGAGGGTAACGGAGTAATCACATAATTGAGCTGCATTAATATTTCAGCGGGCAGGGATTTAGCTGAACAGTGGTCGTGACAGACAGACAGTCTGAGACAGTAATCCCATTCCTCAATCACAACACTTCAACCTTTTAACCCCATTGAATGATGAATGTCGCTTACGCACACATATATGCAACAAATTCGTACACTAAATAATCTAAATGGACCATCAGTGCACTTCAAATATTTGGGAGTCTGTGGTTAAAATGTTTGGCAGTATGACAGCTAATGGCTTAACTACTCTGTGAACGAGAGCAAGAGCAAGCAAAAAGAGGGGAAGACATCTACGAAAACAAACTCAGAACATTCTGAGAAGATCCAACTAGATGCTATAAATATCTATTGGCTTGTTTTAAATTGCTTTCACTGCTCTTTAAAAATAGTAACACACGTATAAGTTTAACTGTACACCTTATGTTGAAACCATATGCCTGGTATGAACATCTACTCAAACTGTCAGAAATATAGGCCCTAACCATTTAATTGTTCATTTTAGTCTATTAATTATATGCATCATAATAAGAGAAATGATATATAAAATATACACTAATATTTTTTTTTTTATTTAATTTTCTGTATTTTTTGATCCTCTCAAAACACTACAGTGGCCACAAAAAAGTGTTTCAACACACATAAAAGTGTACTTATTTTAACAAAGATTTATTTATTTACTTATACTTTTTTTTGCATCATTTACGACAGCTATCAGAATTATGAAAAGGGCGTTTTCTTCTGCTGCTTAGATCTTTGGAAGATGTATAGCTGCCCTTTCCAAAAGACTGGTCACAAGCCAAGGAACAAAAGCTTTCTGGGCTTACAAAATGGAGAGCTCTTTGAAAGCAACCCTTGACTGGGCACCCATAAAAACTTCTGTATTAAACCTGATAGGCTGGATGGATGTGGGAAAGCTGAGGAACTTCAGCTCTTCAGGGTTGAGTATCACCTTTGTGGCATTATTACTTTTAAATTATATGGTTCAGAAAGTGGTTTAGTGCACAAAAGCATTTGTAAACAACACTGTGGTCTTTCGAAACTCATTTTACCTTCTTACACAAAAGGAGAAATTCATACAATGAAAGTGAATGGTGACCACAGCTGTCAAGACCAAATTGTTAGTGAATAATGGTTTAAATTTCATACTTGATACTTCATTTGTGTGGAAGAGAGAAGCTCAGACATTCTGCTAAACTTCTCTTATTGTGTTCCTCAGAAGTCATACAGGTTTTGAACATAATGAGGATGAGTAAATGATGACGGAATAGTAACTTTTGTGCAGTATTAATAAGCAGGAGAAAATGAGACCATTAGAACCATGTGTACAGTCATCCAGGGAGAGTTTAGTCACAACGTTGTCATAATGCTGTTTACAGTAAGATGGATTTTGCTGCTACATGTGGATCAGCATTCAGAACATCTGTGCATTAGTCTACAGCTGTGTTACAGTTCCTGCTGAAAGCAAAAATTGCTCACAATGAACATTTCCAAAAGGACTTTGATGACTTAATGTAGGTCAGTTAGTACCAGCCCAGAATGTCTGAAACATCCAGATTTACTTGTCTGACAAGTACTCTCCATTTGCAGCTTACTCCCTTTCATTTGTCTGATTTTTTTCAAAACATGTCCCACAACTTTACGTGCCACATCCACTTTGAAATGAATTCTTGATAATCACTAGCTTGTTCTTAACACAAACATTGCACATCTATTTTCTCTTTATCAAAATTTAACATCATATTTTTGCACATTCCCCCTAAAACCACTTATCCTCAAACCATAACATACATACTGACTCAACATGTTTTAAAATATATTAAACTTAAGAAAAATATATATATATAAAAAATTATAGTTCTATTTACAGCTATATTAAGTCATTCTCTAAATATTTTCAGTTTCAAACCCATATGTCAATTCATCAAACAAGCAAATATGGATATTTTTTAAATTAAATTTAAAAAAAAATTGTACAACCATGCTGGAAACACCATCTTAAACCAGCCAAAGATGGTTCACTACTCTTACACGTTTAAGCGGTCCACTCAGTCTGGTTGGACTGGTACTCAACTGGTTTAGCTGGTTTACGTAAGAAAAAAACATTTTGTGAGGAAATGGGAGAAGCGGAAGATTAATAGTGGAAAATTCCAAAATAATAAGCAGCTGTGCCAAACAAGTACTGGATTTTGACTCTCTCAACATCATTCACATAATCAGACCAGACACGTGCAAATACACACAGAAGTACCAAGAAGTATCATGGTAGAATTGAGAACATGGTGTTACCATGATGCATGTACCACGATAGTGCAATGCCATCTTTAGAAGCTTGAATTACTATGTATGCATATGGTAATCACTCAAAAGCATGACATATATCAAAGCACTATGGTACCTCCACAGTACTTTTTTCAAGAAGAAGACAGACACACTGTAATCTGAGATCTAGATCTTTTCGTAAAGATGCAGTAGAAGCACATTACATCATCAAACTATTAATATAAGTAGGCTAACTCATAACATATGGACTGTACATAACATATGAACACATATAATGCAAAATACAAAGATAAAGACAACCGAGTAGTGACTTTCTGTGTAAAAACATGAGAGTGTTCATGTTTTTCAAGAGATCACGAGCCATCAAAACAACCATCATCGAATGTATCAGTGTTGTGACTGACGGCTCGTTGACATGCAAATCAACTTTATATCGCACAGACAGACACAAACACGACACTGGTGTAACTAAATACCTGATGATCTTACCTGATCTCTTCATGCCGTGCTCTTCCACAGATATAAGGAGCTGCTGGTTTGCCGCTCGTGCCGCTGTCAGCACACACACATCCTCCTCAAACAACAAACCCGCTCGACTCCACACACACACACACACACACACACACAACTACCCACGCTAATCGCTTTAAGTAGCTTGACTCCCTTACAAACGCGCGATCCTTTGACGAGTTACATGGCTGAAGTAAATGTCATGGTCTTGCATGTACTCCATCGCACCCCAGGAAGTTTCAGATTTGACAGTCTGGCTTCATAAAGTGGGCCACGTGACTGGAGCATTATGGGAAGTCTGGGAGTTCAATGTGCGTGCATTACAGCTGCACACTCAAGAGCCTCTGTGTGTCATTTAATATTCACACTGTGATTTCAATGGTTTTAAAAGAGATAGCTAGTATAAACATTTTTTTAAGAATCAGGCTTTATTTATTTATTTATCCAATTATGCAATTATTTATTTGTTTCATTGTTTGTTTTTGCTTGTCCAATCATGCGATTTTGGGGGAAATCAAACATTATTTGTTTGTTTTTTTGCATATTTGTCCAATTGTGCAATTAAATTATTTTCTGAAAATCACCCATTATTTGTTGTTTATCCAATCATACAATTTTATTTTAATTTTTTTTTTTTTGCATTTATTTGTTTGTGTGTTCGTTTTTTGTTTGTCCAAATACAAAGTAATTTTTTTTTTAAAGAATCAACTAAATTACTATAATGTTTACTAAATTACAAACATTTCTATATTATGAAATGTGCAGCCAATCACTAGTTAGAAAACTAAATTAGTTAAAAATGGCATGAAATTTCATTTCAGTTCTGTTATATCTTCTCCAGACAGAGAGACCTTCAGGAACTCAAACAGAGCCATGAAGCCCATGGTTGAAAAGTCTGGGTTTACAGAAATCAAGAGTGGATTCAGCAAAAATCACATCGGGTAAAATAGAATGAATATGTTTTATGACTGATTTTCCTTTAAATATCAGTAGCCTATATATCAGATAATATTTCTGGCATCATCATATAGTAGTTATGAAGCTTTAATATCTCATTGGTTTCAATGAACACATGGAAAACCACAGACCAAAATGATAAACCTCAGCCTCTGTAGAGAATACAAAAAACAACTTTAAAAAGACCATTTTTAAGAGAAAATTTCTAAAGTGAATTTAGAAATAAGAACAGTCCTTGCCAAAGGAATACTGCAGGTTTTTATTATTAAAAAGTCTAAATCACACATAATTATAACCAATTGTAATCTTCGCATTGACGTTTTTGTTTTTGCAAGATGCTTAAGCATGTTGTAATTCTTCAGATGTTGACTCAACAACGCCCTAAACTTGCAGAGAACCTCCCATCCTGCAACGTGGCAAGACTTTTATGTTCAAGGTTAAACTGTAAACGACCCACACTGGATCTGGACACAATAGGGTTAAGTGTGCTTCACTATTACCTTTCTGTTGTACAGGTGAAACAGGTATATCTGGGCCTTGGTGTAAATCATCCTCAGCTCTGCACACAAACCACAATCCTATTACTATTGTTACTGCCAACGAGTGTAAATTTACTAAATACAATATATTAAACAACTTATACCCAAAGCAGACTCATGTAGGCAGGTATTTCATTTAGACACATCATATTGTGTGGTCACCATGAAATAACCAATGTCGGTTTTTCTTTGCACATGATCGCTACTGTTACTATAATATCTAGATCAAAAGTAATTATTGACAAGGACGGAACATGAACTGCATGCTGGCCGGTGTAGAGCTGCATGTTGAACAGAAAGCTGAGCTGCGCTGCCCTGCCAATCCACTGCATGACTCTTGTCTGAAACATTTATGCTCGTTCTCATCTGTCCCAAGGCAGCTATCAAACTAAGAACTATGTCTCAGATAGTTTTATATGCTACATAATTCAAATGCACACTGAGACACTACATTTATAGCCAAGATGTTGCCATTATAATTTATTTAAACGACCACATACTGTACTTTTTTTTTATAACGTGACACTAAAAATCTTCTTCTTAATAAGCATTTTGTCAAGTTTTCCAGTAAAAGTTTCTAATCGAAATTAGAAAATAAGGTTTTCACAGGAAATATTGAATGAACTTATAAACAACCATATACAATGTTTGCATAATATTACACTGTAAATCATTGTCTTATATTTTGTCTTGTTTTCTATCAAAATTAAAAATTGACGTTTTTACAAATTAATTTTATATTTGTTATTCTCTTCTAAATGTTTAGGCATGCATATTAGAATATTTAGTGAGATTTATGAGGCCAATGAGAAATGTAATTTAAGATTATCTGAAATAAATTCTTACAAATTTAAAATTTACAAAGAGCACTTTTTTCTTTTAAGGATCTTTACATATCATATTTTTACTGGAAAACTAGAATAATTATTTAATTTTATTTTACTTTATTTTATCATTTTATTTTATTTTGCTGTGCAAGAATTTAGAGCTGTGTGTAAAGAGAATATATATTTTTTACTGGAAAAAGTAAAAAAATTTGTATTTAAACACTAAAAATAACTGTTTTATTTTTTTTAATTTACATTTTTGTATTTTTTATTTTATTTTTCTGTGATGCAAGATGTATGCCGATGCCCTTACAGTGACAAAGGCAATTGTAAGATCCTTATCTTATGAACCGTGACATTTTTGTACACGTTCCACACCCAGTCTGTTTTCTTTGGAAAGGATTGGTGTGTCCTCCCCATCATGTCCTGCTAGTGCCGGACTCCATCTGGTACTTGTGAAGCATGACAGCTTTTAAAGACACAACCATTCATTTCAGAGCTGCTGTGTGACAGAGCACTAAAGAAAACACCACATGAAATGAGTCCCTGCTTCAAAGTAACAGATCCACAATCACAGATGCAGCTGAATAGTTGAGTAACTGTCAACTATCACATCCTAGACATTCTTAGAATCACATATTATCTGTTTTTAACATCTAATATCTACATATGTAATTATTATTGTGTTGTTAAAGCTATAGTGTTTATCTGCAGATGTACTGCATGTTCGGTACCAGACGTTTTCAGTTTTCACTTTAGGATTTTGGATTGCACCTTGAGGTTTAATATTTGCCAAGAACCTGTAGAGCTTGATATTTTGCCAGTTGTGTTGCTGTCTTTTCTATGCCAAAACCAATTGATTTTCCTTTTTGGTCTCTTGAGGGGGTGGGGGTGGGGGGGGGACTCATTGCAAGAGAAGGAGTTCTATTTCCACGATAAGATCTCCAGCAACCTTTACTAGATAGGCGCACACATTGTACAGTATGTGTCTTACATTACCGCTTTTCTTCAGTGCACAAACTTAATAAGCCTGCAAAGTTGTGCTGGACCTTAAGGTGTGCTGTTTTCTGAATATAAAGAGCAACATCATTGTACTAAAACCTGTAATCATCTATATCAAATGTTGTGTGTGCATTTCTGTGCTTTGGCAAACTCCATAGATGTTCACAAACTATAAGTTAAAAAATACTCAATGTTTCCCCCCACTATTTATTTTACTATTCATTTAGAGCACTGTGTAATTCTGCATAATGCATGTCACCTTGTATATTTAACAGCTGCTTACACTGCAAAAAAATCTTTTATTTACTCAATATTTATGTCTTGTTTTACAGTACAAATGTCTATAAACATTTCTAAATCAAGATACATTTATTTGAGAATCAAATCAACATAAGATATAGAGTCTTATTTTCTGGGCAAAAAAAAAAATAAACAAAAAAGGAAAATTAAATGATTTTTTTGCTTAAAACAAGAAGAAAATATATGCCATTAGGGTAAGAAAAATGCTTAAAAGTTAATTTTATTTTTCTTATCCAAATGGCAGATATTTTTCTTGTTTTAAGCATTAAATCACTCATTCTGATACATTTTAAGTAATTTTGCTTAAGTAAATGTGTCTTGATTTAAGAATGTTTAGATATTTAAACTGGAAAACAAGACAAAAAAAATACTAAGTAAGACATATTTTTGCAGTGTAAATTAAAAAAAAAAAAACTACAATAAAGCACCAGCAATTTAAATTAGGCCTACAGATTAATTTTCAATTTGTATTGTCTGTCTGTAGAAAGTGTCTCTCTCCCCTGCTATCTTGATGAAGTGAAGGCTGTCACCTAGTGGTTATTGTATGAAACTCATGACATTTAACGCATTTATTATACAGTAGACCAGATCCGTTCCCCTTTCACTAAATATGCAATTGGCATAATGTAAGAAGTTGAGAATTTGACATCTCTGTAACAAATGGGGTAAAAGGAAAACTTTATTCTCCAAAAACCCCACCAAGGTATTATTTACTCTATAGTTCTGCAAAATCGTCAAGTTTTAGGCCTAACTGAGAATATTCCACTCTTTTCCTCCAGATCTACTGACATACTATCAGATATGCTGGGAAATGTAAGGCCGCAAGCATTTAAAAGCATAGTAAATCAAACCCAGACTTCAAAACAATGTCTCCGGCTGATGAACTTATTGAAGATTTACTCTGTTTGTTTGAACCGTCTCATATAGAGTTTGGCTCATTCTCCCAAAGAATAACAATGCAAGTTGTGACTTTGCCGAGTCTGAAAAGATTCATATGCAAGAAAGCCCTGGCGACTTGACTCGTTACGGTTATTTGTTGAAGGACACAGCCGGTGAAAGACTGCGATATGAATTTCCCAGGGGAGCAGATATTCACATGCTAAGACGTTTGCATATTAATAGTCAACACTCATTGTACAATACTTTTATTTTTTTAGGGAAAACTGAACGTTTGCTAATCGCAGTGAGTGCTCTGTGTTCTGCTTCTAAAGAGAGGAACACTGAGGTCGCTGTGGCGTTCTTAATCTCGAGGAGGCATAGCAGCTCCAGGGTTACAGAAAGCAGCCTGCCATGCAGTCTCCGGCCAGGATAGCAGTATTTTGAGCAAGCTTGTGTAGAGCTGTCTGCACTGATTATTGTGTTTCAACAGAAATTGTACGTGGACCAGCATAGTTTACCTCATTTCTTGCTTTCTTCTTATTAAAGAAACCACAGAACGGGTCGTATGGGAACAAACAAAAGCAGTCCACTCAGGGTGTTCGCCTCAACCATTGACCCCCCTAAACCCTATCAAATACCCTAGAAACCTGAACTCAGCATCCTGGCAACAGCCAGAACTGTTTGTTTGTGCTGAATTATAGACAAAGGGTGAAAATGTAGATGGAATGAAGCATGACGCTAAGAGGAAGCCTTGCTAGGAGTCCTGTGTGAATGAAGGAGGCCATGTTGTTCTACTGAGAGTCTATAAAGGGCTCCTGACTGTCACATTCATTTCATTAATAATAATCATGAGATTTTTTTTCCATCCTAAAAAGGTTGTCAGGTGACAAAAGTGCAAACAACATGAGATGAAACAGGCAGGTAACTAAAATTAGAAGCACTGTAACAAAAATGAAACTTTTTTACGTATAAAATTGTATGTATTTTTACACACACACATATATGTAGATGTATATATAAAGGTATATCATTTTATATAAATAATACATATTTTATTTATTTTATATTTTACAATATTTTATTATATATTTTTTATATTTTATTTCCTATATATATATATACAGTATATATATATATATATATATATATATATATATATAAATGCAGTGACAACAGTGTGTCATGCACATTTCATATGAAACTAAACAACTTTTTAAATGTATTTTCTATAAATTATATATATATATATATATAGGATAATTAGGATACTTTTTGCTATTGAGATGACTGGGAAAAATATCCCAATTAACCTGAATTTCCCCCATATATTTTTTTTTACAGTTACATTATATTGATAAATATAAATCCATATCATAAAATATTTATACATATATATTTATATCTATACATGAAAATATAAATAAATGGGCATAAACATGGGTTATATTTGTAGGGTGATAATAAGGAAAGATGATGCTGCCTGATTAAATAGTGTCACTTGTCTTTATCAATAAATAAGATGGCAGTCTAGGAGATGCTCTGGAGAATCGCCTTCCCTCTGCCAGCTGAATGAGTCACGGCCTGTCCACGCTCGCGCAGGAAGGCGAGCAACACGGCTGCGATCTCGTTCCTGCAGATGGGGCCCCATGACCCTGCCTGTTTGCTCCTGATAACACTGCTGGAATTGTTCCTTGCTTCACTCCCCCTCACATTTATCAAAAGCGAGTACAATGACATCCTTCAGTGCTGCTGCAAGCTGAGGTGCTTTCATGGCTGTTGGCCATCAAACCAACATCCCCAGCGCTCGCACAAATATCAGTCTGGAAAATGTTATGAGTTTACATGAGACAACAACATTGAGACTAAAACGGTTGTTTCACCAGCAAAATGATTGTAACACATTTTTATCTGTGGGTTTGCCATGGCTTTGCTGTGTGGTTGCTAAGGTGTTCTGAGTGGTAGTTAGGCTGTTGCTAGCATCCACATGCTGTCTAGCACATTGCTACATGGTTACTTCTAGAAAGCAATTCTGGTCTCTACAAGTGTTTGTTTTTTTTTTGTTAATGAACTAATTTCTATGAAATCATACAATGCATTCGTACACATTTTCATACAGTGACGGTTATGTTTAGGCAACTCAGTCTCACAGAAAAGTGTAACTACTTTTTGAGGTGGCAATTTCACATTGTACAAATGCATAAAAATGTGCAACCTTAAATAAAAGTAGAATGAAGGCCCACCCCTAAACTTAACCATCAATGGGGCGAAAGCAAATAAGGAAACATATAAATTAGATCATCCGAATTCATACAAACTAGCCACCAATTCACCAAAATGTAAAATTGTTATGAATTGCCATGATATTGTGTTGGTTTATGGATGTTAGGGGTGGGCTTTTATGCTAAGGTTTTTTCAAATGATTTTTCAAATGATTTACATTATATGAATTCATACAAAAACGCCACCTCATGAAGTAGTTACGTTTGCTGAAAAAAAAAATCAATTTGTCATTTCTGGAAGTGCATGATGTAGTAGATTTGTACACAAGCAAATCTGGCTGAACGTTTTTGTTGAACGACGGGTCACTGACATAAATCAAAAGCCCGTAATTCATCCCAGAATTTTATTTTGAGTAATGTTTTTGTTTTATTCAGATTTATTCATCTTGTCTGTACCACAATGAAGAAATATAAGAGCAGAATATTCCACATATTCCACAATCCACTGACCTATTGGTTTAACTACTTGCTTCTTTGCCTCAATTAACATAGATAACTTTTGCCACTAAGCATATTTAGGCTGTTTCTTGACACGGCTGTTAGCAGAAGTTTTCCCTGCCCTGGGGTGAGGAATGAATAAACCATGATGGAGAAGAGAGAGAGGGAGTGTGATCTAGTCAGCAGTCTGAAAGAGACTGGCACAGATAGTCACCTTGTCTGGTTTCCCTGTCCTCTATTTCACCTCCCCGTGTTTCCGCTGCACCTCCCGCCATCGTCTTTCCACTCCGAGTGTTTAATGTTTTACGATGACAACTGGGACGATCAGTCGATATGAAAGCCTGTTTGCTACAGTACGTTTAGGACAACAAAGTCACTTCATTACACCTCACATAAACAGCACATCCTTTATTGCTATTTTCTCACAGAGACACTGCCTATAGTTCTTTGTATTGGTGACCACGTTAATGGCCTCGCTGTTATGACCTAGACAGTCATTGTCCATCCTTTATAAGCTCACAGCATCTGGCTTTTATAACAGAATTTGTGTGCCAAAATTATACCGTACAATAGCGGGTTGTTTGGCTAAATCAATGGCCATTATTTCTCCCATTATAGGCATAAGCCCCACAGAGGCGACCGCAGGGCGATGTTTGTGTTATCAAAGACTGACTCAAGCGCTTGGCTTCGGCGTGCAGAGGTAGCAATAAAACTCTCTCAGTCTGTGCGCTGTGTCACAGATGAATGCTTTAACAGAGACTCACCCACACATCTGAAATGCCCAGCGCTTTGTCAAGGACATGCAGTCATTCTTCCCATTTTCTCTCATGCTTTAGTCTTTTTACTGCACCAGAAGGTCTTAACACTCTGACAAGAGACAGCTATCATAGAAACAAATGGAGTAGAGATCTCTTTTTAATAACCCACATCAGTCTCTCTCCCTGTTATTTAAAACTATTATTTTTCCAGGCTGTTAAAAACTCCTAAAAACATGCAGTTATTGTCTTAAAGAAACAGCTTAACCAAAAATGAAATTTCTGTCACCTGTCTGCTCACTTTTCACTCACATTCATTGTGACTGTATGGAAAAGAGGGGCTATGATAGTCTTCAAAATGTCTCCTTTCAGTTTGGAAGAACACAAGGGTGAGTAAATGATGCTATACCCTTAAAAAGATAGATCATCCAAAAATGAAAATTCAGTCATCGTTTACTCACCCTAATATGAAAGCCTGTTTCAACCATGGAACGAACACCATGGAATTGCAACTTTTTTTTAAAGAGATATAAAATCAGACAAAAAGAGATATAAACAAAAAGAGATATAAAGAGATTTTTTTTTAATTCCATGGTGGAAACTGGCTTCTCACCCTCATTTTATGAAAGAAGATTTTTATTTTATTTTATTTTATTTTTGTTGGTAACCAAACAGTTTGTTATTATTGACTTCTATTGAGAAAAAAAACAGACATTTTTTAAAAAAAATATATCTTCTTTCGTGTAAATTATATCGATTTGGATTAGTGCTGTCAAACAATTAATCGCAATTTTGTTTACATAAAATCGTAAAAGTTTTTGTTTACATAATATATGAGTGTGTACTGTGTATATTTATTACGTATATATAAATACAAACACATGCATGTATATATTTAAGAAAAATATGTTTATATATTAAATATATTTATATATAATGTAATGTAATAAAATATAATATAAATATATAAATGTATATACATGTAAATGTTTTCCAAATATATTTTGTGTGTATTTATATATACATAATAAATAAACATACATATATTATGTAAATAAAAACTTTTATTTTGGATGTGATTAATTGCGATTAATCATTTGACAGCACTAATTTGGATACATAAACACAGAATCAAATGAAGAGTTCATTTGCAATAACAGATAACTCCTTTTTTAACAATTTTCAAAAATCATGTTTTTTCATTGTCAATTCCAATTAATCTCAATCAGACTGCAGTTGGGTTATTTTGATTAAGTAAAAATAACAACAACAAAAAAAATACAGCTAACACAATAAAACATGATAAAAAACCTGATAACATAATAAAAACACGATTTTTGAAAATTAAAAAAAATGGAGTTATCTGTTTTTGCAACTAAACTCTTCAAATGATGATGATTTTTTTTTTTTTTTTTTTTTTGGGTGAAAATGTCTTAAAAATGTCTTTAATTTCAGTAATGTAGCCAACTAGATTCAGTCATCATGAATATTTTTGACTTGAATAAACCAGTTTAGATGTTAACACCTAATGCACATTTTTAGGTTACCTAATATTTTACAAGGCTTAGATATATAGAGAAAGCAGCACTCTTTCTGAAGGTCCCTAACTTAACATGCAATATTGACCTTGAATGTGTAAATAGATACGAACGAATATCGCTGATAAAGAGCTTGATTTATAGATCTGCTGAGCGGAGACTTCGTTTTGTGCATTCACACCAGCACCTGGACGCAGTTTGATGAAATGCAGCTACAGACTCAGGTTAAGTACAAATCTAAAGGGCATGGCAGCGAGCCAGCTAGCTGACTCTAACAATGAGAGTGCTGCGTTTTCTAGTCCATGCTGCAAGGGTAATCAAGAGAACGGGCATGACAAAACCAACCGTTGTACCCATTACTTACACGGTCTGTCACAGTAAAGCATTCTGACTGGATGTACTGTCAACTGCCAGGTGCAAAGACGCACATTCACGATTCACACTGAGCAGAAAAGTCTTTGATATGCAGATCACTGCTTGTCACACACTGTAAAAAATGACCGTGATTTTAATGGTAAAAAACTGAAAATGCTACAGTAAAAACCTGTTAAAT
>JAFVLL020041884.1:0-44247 GCA_021397915.2 Tor tambroides
TATATATTATTATTATTATTATTATTTTGCTTTTTTTTTCATTCATTCATTCATTCATTCATTCATTCATATAAAGTATCCAAAGGGGAAAAAAAAGTATAAAGTATAATTTCTTTCTTTCTTTCTTTCTTTCTTTCTGTATAAAATAATATTTCTAGATAAAAAATAAGCAACATAAATTTGTTTACATGCAAAACATGTTTTACATAATGTAAATGACAAAACTTATGCAAGTATAATATAAACAGTATTATAAATTAAATCATGACAGTAAATGTATTTTTATGTAAATTTTCCCTTTAGACACCATGAAGTGACAAAATAATAGCTGCTCTACACTAAAAGTAAATTAATTCATTTAAAACAGCAATGCTTTATCTAATTTGCAAAATTTTCTTCTTTTTTTTTCAAATCAGGTGCAATTATGTTTGAAATTGGAAGACTTGTGACTTTGTGCTAATTGGCATAATTTGTCAGAAATGCATACATGAGTGGCATGTTAATTTTCTCAGTAAATGCATGAATCCAAAGGGAATACAGAACTGTTTTTTCTTTTTTCTTTTTTTGACATATGGATAGTAAATGTGGAGCAAATTGAGAGAACCATTATTATTAATAAAATAAAATATTTTATTTTATATTTTATTCTATTTTATTTTATTTTGCTTAAAGGGTTTAATGACTGTTTTTTGTTGACATTTTCATTATGCAATATATTAATTAAAAGAAAAAAAATGTTAGCAACAGCTTATATATTTTGTCATTTTTGAGGGAAAGGCTGTTATTAGTCAATGTCGGCACTGTGTTCTGACTAGGCTGTCAGTCAGAATGAATACAGCAACACCTCCATGACATGCTGCAGCCCACAGAAAACATGTTTCACACCTGCCCATGGTACAAAATGTACCCAAAACTGTGCCCATACAGATGCCAACCAAAAGCTGCCGGCGGCTCAATCAGAGAGGGATGCGTTTATAAGCCTTTGTATTGAAAAACAATGCAATGATAGAACATAAGCAGAAATCGCGAAGGACCATTTCCTGGCTAAAACTTCTAACGGTCAAAGACAGGTGAGTTTTCATTTTTTTACTTGTTCTGCTGTGAAGAAGTCCACAGTGATCTCATGAATCTCCTCATTTGTTTCTGAAGAGATCTCAATATGTCCACAATCCAAAGTCAGAGATTTCTGTATGAATCTAATTATCCCAGACTAAATGATCTAAACTTGTATAGCTTTGTACTCTTACTGTATGTCAACAATTGTGCCTTTTACAGTATGTCAGATTTACTGTGTATATTTATTTCTCCCAAGGAATATCCAAAAAGTCTCCAAAGCTCTGAAACTGCAACTTTAGAGCATCTTCTTTTGGATTTTGGCATGAAGGATGAAAAACATGAAAGACATAAAGCCTATGGGGGGTGTTTGGGTGGGTGTGTGGGTGTGTGGGGTGGGGTGGGGGGGTGGGGGTAGACTCTAATATCAACACTCTTATCAGCCAATCAGATTTGAGGATCAGAAAGAACTGTCTAAAATAATATAAAATGTCATTGTCAATTCACTAACTTTTTTTTTTAATTATAAAATTAAAAAAATGTAATATAATATTATCATGATCTTTTTTATTTGTTATCTTGCAAAAACATAAAAAATAGAATATATAATATAATATTTCCAAACATAAAATGAAATAAGAATATATTATATAGGTCCATTATATTAAGTTTGTGTTTGTCACCAACAAGTTTTTAAGTTATCTGTTATCTAATATCTATTAGTTTTAGATATCCATTAAAATGCGATAGTATTAGATAACGTGACATTATTAGGTAAAGTGACATTAAGAAAGGGAAGTTACAAAAGAGGAAATCTATTTAAATATCATCCTTTCATGTGTATTTAAAATACAACAAGCTTCTTTAATCCATCATAAAAATGTATTTGCCCAGGCAACAGCCTCAGTGCTGTGTCAGAATGTGGGCATGTTACTCGAGCTCGCTCTTCTACAGCACCTGTAAGACGTTCCCTTCCTCGGCTAATTTATACAGCCACATCCAGCCCTGTGAACGCCGAGCGTCCTGAATAATACATCGCCAGCTCTTATACGCCTGACTTTAAGTGCTACTGACGTTTTAGACAGATGATGTCATCCTAAAAAGAGGAAACATAATCAACTTTTCTTTTTTTTTTTCTTTTTCCAGGCAAAATTTTGAGAGAGCTTCCCTTCCCATCAAGTGTTATTCCATCAGACGGCTCCCACAGTGTTGGCTCCTCCCAGGTCTGTTGGGCTTCTGAGGGCCGCACACACAAGACAGCAAACTCGCCGTGTCTTTCTGCATCACGTCTGTGCTCTCACGGCTCCCCATGCCAAAATTCATTTAGGGGGAAAAAAAAAACAAAAAAACATGGGGCATTTTAGGCCTCGGTCACATTCAGAAAGAAGCATTTGATGTAAAGTAACCATGTTTCACCTTTACTACATGCTCTAATGAATCCTGAATATAATGCTATCAAACATAATAGCATATTAACAACAATATCCATTATGATTATATCTCAGATGAAAAATGTATTGCTCAGAGGTTGGGAGAGATCAGGAGACTGAGGAGTTCTTAGTTATGTTTTGTGTCAGTTTATTACGTTTGTTGGCGACAATTGTATAATTTGTGTCTGTTTTGATATCTTAAATATTAAATAAAAATATATATAGCAATGTATACAAATAAAATAAGTAAAAATCTAAATATAACATGAATATCTAAAAATAAAGAATAAATAAAAATATAATTGTCAGTTATGTTTTGTATATGTCTGTAGATGTATACATATCAAAAATATAAAATAATAAAAATAAATACATAACTATATTATCTACAGTTAAAAAAGGAGAAATAAAATTATATTTTTCATTTGTTTTGTTTATCAAGTTTGTCACCGACAATTACTTTATTTGGCTATATTTATTTATTTATAATTTATATTCATAATTTATATATATGTATGAGTTTGTATTTAGATCTCAAACATTTGATTGCAGACTTTGGTTTCTTTTACAAATCTAAGCTCGTTCTGTGACATTTCTGAGATCTCTTCAAGAAAAATCTGAGAAGCGTGAGGCAATGCAAAACTCTTCAGTCGATCTCCATTGTTTGCTTTCCTTTTTCTCTTGGAGAAACATCAGATGTATTAAAGAGTTTTTTTGTTTCTTTTCTATCCATACACTCCGCCATTTCTATGAAGGTCACGCTGTTATTTTCCCCAGAAAATACAGTATTGACGGTTAAACCAATGAACTTGTTTGGTTTTTAAGCGACGCACAACCCTGAGGCTCACGACATAAAGCGAGGGTCACGCTAGATGATCATGAAGAGAATGAGAAAATAATCAATCAAGAGACGTGAACACACTTGCGGTAGCGCGCGTCACGGCTAGACTGACACATTGAGTTATGTGCTGATAAGGCATGACTGAACTTAGCACATCTGTTTCCATGGCACTTCAATCACGGCTAATTCCATTTGAGTGGGACTCTTTCCACCAGTCAGTTATCCACCATAACTGTCTCGCAAGGTCATGCTATTCCATTTGTCATCATCTAGCCGAGCTAAACAGCTCGTGTCTGCCAAATCTGACTGCATATTGTCATGATGATCACGAGAACCTTGTGCCAGCGAGGCTGAGTTAGTCAGAGGACGGCTTCATTTATCATGTTGATCATTTAGAAGTTTGATTGTGCTTTACTTTGTCTAGAACTACATTCGCTGGACTTTTTCCAGACATCTCGACCCTGCATGCTTGCAAACTGCTAAAACACTTGAAATGCACAATGAAAGCATTTTCCACCTAGACCGGGCAATTATTGTCCAGACCCAGCTGGATGGCTTTTTCCACACCTGCATGACACTGAAAATTTAAATACTCATTTTTTTTGTATAATTTAAATACTATATTTCTCAGCTGAAAAACCCACAGCTGCATATACGTTTTCAAAAGCAGTATCAAACTAGATTTTGCATGTTCTGAACAAAATATTAGTGGTGGTATATATATTTATATATATATATATATATATATATATATATATATATATATTAGTGCTGTCAAAAAATTAATCGCGATTAATCGCATCCCAAATAAAAGTTTTTGTTTACATAATATATGTGTGTATACTGTGTATATTTATTATGTATATATAAATACAAACACATGCATGTATATATTTAAGAAAAACATGTTATATTTATATATTAAATATATTTTTATATAATATAAATTATATGAATATAAATATAAACTTTTAAATACATGTAAATATTTTCAAAATATATACTGTATGCGTGTGTCTTTATATATACAAAATAAATATATACAGAAGACACACATATATTGTGTAAACAAAAACTTTTATTTTGGATGCGATTAATCGCGATTAATCGTTTGACAGCCCTAATATATATATATGTGTGTGTGTGTGTGTGTGTGTGTGTATGTGTATATGTATATGTGTGTGTATGTATGTATGTATGTATGTATGTATGTATGTTGGGTTAAACAGACTAACTATTTCATTTTAACAGAGCACAAACCAACAGTGAACTCATAATGACTAGATAACTGGGCTAATTTCACCTGTATAAAATGGTGAATTTTAAATTGATGTATAATGTAAATTGTAATATAAATTGTGTAACAGTATGTATAGCTCCTAATTGTATAACTTTTTATTGTTCTTTTATTATATTATATTATATTATATTATATTGTTCAGAAAGGTCAGTGTGATTTTTTTTTTTTCCTCAAGGAAATACTGAAAATACATGTATCCAGCAAATATGCTTTAACTTGATCAAAAGTAACAGTAAACACATTTATTATGTTACAAAAATATATTTCAAATAAATGCTGTTCTTTTGTACTTTCTATCTATAAACAGTTATTTTAAACTGTAATATAATTTCACAATATTACTGTCTTTACAATATATTTTTTGTTCTGTTTTGTTTTAACAAAAGCATGATACATCTTTTAAAAACTATAAAAACTTACCATACTTAGTATAATTAATTACAATCTTACAGTGTTTTATATATATATATATATATATATATATATATATATATATATAGTATATATATATATATATATATATATATATATATATATATATATATATATATATATATATATATATATATATATACAGTACTGTGCAAAAGTCTTAGGCCACTAGTATTTTCACCAACAAAAAATGGTTTTAAGTCAGTTATTTCTATCTTTTGCTGTAGTGTGTCAGTAGGAAATATCAGTATACATTTACAAAAATTATTTTTGCCATTAATTGTAATAATCCAGTAAGATTTTTGTTTGCACAAGGAGTCTGACAACAGCCAGTGCTCCACACAGAGATCTGATCTCATCATCATCCAGTCTGTCTGGAATGACATGAAGAAACAGAACAAACTGAGACAGATTAAATCCAGAAGAACCGTAGCAACGTCTCCAAGATGCTAGTTTAACTACATTTCTCAGTAGCGTGGTGGTATCGTCGCTACTTTCTGAATCAAATAGCTTTTCAGTAGCTAAGCTCTTTTTTTGATCAAGTAGCGCAGTAGCGTCAACAAAAGCTAACGTTACATTATCCAAAGAAAGCATTCTGAAACTCGAGCTCAAATCAGAAATATATCTGCTACGGATCACTGATCCTGGATCAGTAAGTGACGCCACAGACACTAAAGCTCGTAACGTCATTGGCTCCTCAAACTGTCAGTCAAACCTCATTATTCCTCCCGCCTCTCTCGTCAATGTGAGAAAAAGTGCAGCGCGCAGTTTGGAGCATCTCAGCTTGTTTGCAGTCTGAAGGTAAATAAAGAACTGTTGATTGAATAAGTACAGCGGTTTCTTTACTCAAAAAACACTATTTATAAAGGCTAATACTTTTTTTTTTTTGTATTTGAGGAGCGGAGAAGAGTTTCTTAGTCTAGCATTTGTTGTCAAGACAAATAGCTCGTGCGAAGCGCTGAATCTTTCATAATATACTTTGGCCAAATAACAGAAAAAAACTGAACGCCCACATAATGACAGAAAACTGGGGAAAACGGGACACGAGTCAGGAAAAAAAAAAAAAAAAACATTCGCTGGTCAAAAGCTTCGTATTTGAACTTGATTTTGGTGACATGTTTATATTAATATAATGACACATGCAACGATGCAAATAAACGTAGCCTATCTGTAGGCCTATACATCTATATGGTAACACTATACAATACGATTTCATTAATGTTAGCTAATGTATTATCTAACATGAGCATACAATGTATAAAATACATTCATTACAGTATTACATTAAAATACATTTATTACAGTATTTATTAATCTTTGTTAATGTTAGTTAATGAAAATACAGTCGTTCATTGGTAGTTAATGTTAGTTCACAGTGCATTAACAAATGTTAACAAACAACTTTTGATTTTAATAATGCATTAGTAAATGTTGAAATTAACATTAAGATAAATGCTGCAGAAGTATTGTTCATTCTTAGTTCATGTTAACTACACTAGTTAACTAATGTTAACTTCTGAACCTTATTGTGAAGTGTTACCATTTATATAAATGTATCTGTATACAATAAAGCCACAATACCAACTACCAATAGGAGGTTTCCGGCCGACAGCAAACATTTATTTTGCCTATGTCACAATTTGAGGTTAATCCGGCCCTGTATTTGATACTGATTATGTTGCCAAATTGGTTTGGAACAGTTGTTGAATGAACAATTAAACTGAACATGCCTGTCTTGACTGACAGTTTTATTGATCACTGAGAGAGCATTGACTTGGTACAATGTTGGTTCAATAGTTGGTTCAATTTTTTTTTTTAAATAGCTTGGATGTAGTAAACTACTTTTGCCATGTTTCTGTAGCTTAGCTTGCTACATTTCCCAGGGCTGTAGCCTTAGTGTAGTGAAGCTTCATTTAAAGAAGAGTAACTGTTAGCTTAGCTCACTACGTTTTCCGAGTAGCTTGCCCAACACTGTGTATATATATATATATATATATATATATATATATATATAACTATTCCTGTGTCCAAGCAGTAGTACTAGTGTTGTGTGCTTTAGCAAACAGCAGTAATACATCTCTTTTGTCTGTGTCACATGTCACTGCAGGTCACATAAGCAATCACTGTGCATCTCAAGGATTTGTGTTATCTTGCTTAACCATTCAGAGTTCTCCAGCACTGTAATCTGACCTCAGCGACCCGTCAGTGTCCTGATGTGACCGTGTCTCCCTCTCGATATTCTTTTCAGACAAATTCATTTGAGAGCTGAAATGAATCTTATTCCTCAACAATCTATGCACACATAAACAGATAAACACACCCAGCAGAAAACAATCACTTTTGGCCTGAATCCTTTAAAATCTCTTCAGAGGACACTGATGGCCAATTTCATGCATCTTTCAACAGGCCTGAGCACCTCTATTTCCTCGGTGGGCAAATGCTTGATGGGAAGGACATGAGCTGTGATGAGGCGATACACGTTGTTGTCTAGATTGGGCATCGGAAAGCTCGGCGTGATGCTGGCCAATTATTTATTAATTTTTTTTTTTTTTTTTTTTCAGAGGGCTGGCATTTACAATCAAACACTGACATCTGTCATGGGTCCCCCGAGGCACTTGTCTGCTATGATTATCCGTCATATTCCGATCATTTGCATGATGTCGTTTGTCCTGACGATGTGCCAGACAGTATGCGTGTAGGCGCTGGTGTCGGGAACGAACACAACATTTCAAGTGGGAAGCTTATATGATGTGTAGCTTCCAATACTGATGCAGAATAGATGTAAGCATCATTTGAAGGATGTATATGCATGATCACAGAAAATAGATTCTAACTTGTGTGTCATCTGATTGAATGACTAACTATATATTCAACTTGTCTGATATTGTAACTTATATAAATGACCCATGTTTGCTAACTTTCCGTGCTGGTAGATGATGTAACTAAATGATAATGTTGTTTCCACTGACACCCTTTTTAAAAGTACTCAAATGTACTAATATATATATATATATATATATATATATAAAATTATTCTCTTTTATTTAATACAATCACAAAATGTATGAATATTTTTGCTGTGTGTTCTGATAACTAAACATTTTGAAAGTAAAATATATTTAGCAAATAAATACAAAAAGTAATTAATTAATTTTTTTTTATTATTATTTTTATGTAGGCTCATTCAATCATGAAATTGGCTAATATTTTTAGCTGTACATTCTGATAGTCATTTTATTTGTAAAATATAGTTAGCAAATTATTTTATGGAATGGACTGGAGGCTCACAGAATCACTAGTTGTGCTTGGAGTTTCTTTGTATGTTACCTTTGACGTCACAGCTCTGGATAGTCACTATAGTGTGTGGTCTGGAATTGTGTTAGGTGCCATCAGCTTTGACATGACATCCTGTGGACCTCCTTGGATGTGGCATCACAACCGTAAAAGCTTTTTTAATAGCTGTTTTTTTGCAGCTTACTTTCATTCAATGGTCTTGCTGGACTCGTGGAAGGAGCTTTTAGCTGTCTTAAGTTCTCTTATTTCAAAAGAGCAAGGAAAATCCAGTTTTGCATGATATGTCCCTTTGAAATATGCTTAAACCTCCAGTGCACCACAAGAAATAAATGTCATATTATTCCTCATTAAAATGTATTTACCGAAATTACCATGACCAGCAACAACAGTAGAAAGTGCCTGTGGCTTCAGATCTCTGGGACTGAAGATGATCTAAAGTAAATGGCAGCCCTGCTCAAAGTATGAAATATTAAAGGTCACTTTGATTTTACACTCTCCAAAGTGGCAAATGAGGCATAATAGATCAGGACAGAACAATATAAACAAAGCACAGCGGTTCAAAAGTTGCTAGAGGAAAGGTCATGTACGAACACATTTAAATGCGCATGTGCATTTGTAAATGAGCGTGTCCTATAAAGCGTCACGTTATATTTGAAGTCTCATATTTGAGTACAAACTTCTGATAAACATGAAGCATTTTGAGAAATATAAACTGGAAAAGGAAACAATTTTCACTCAAAAACTGCTTGTATATTTCACAATTAATTATAAAGAATAAGCAGGTAATGCACTCAATAAAACATGAAAGTTTGAAGTATAAAGACTGCAATAGTAATTTAAAAAGTACTGCAATGTTTTTTTATTGTTTTTACAATTTACTTAAAACGTTTCTACCATTATATTGGTTTAAACTTGATCAAAAATTGTTGTGAAGAAGTCATAGTCACATATTTATGCATTTATATGCACATGTAAATTGCTTAACTTAATACTTATGCATAATGATCTTATTTTCTTTCTTTAAAAAGATTGTGATTATGCCACTATTTAATCATTTTGACGGCTTCACAATAAAGTCCTCGTATTTTTGTATAGGTTTCAGAAAGTAAAATCAAAATCTTTCCAGGCAGTGATGGTAGTGTTCATGTACCACTGGTGTGGAATCACTGTTGTCAGTCAAACATTAGACCGGAGCGTTTTAGCAATCTTGAAGTTGAGGAAATTACATCTACCAGATAAAACGCACATCAAACAGACTTCTTGATGTATTCGCAATCTTTCTTAACCCACACACTGTCTAGTAAGAGGTACTGAAAAATATAGTGAAAAAAAGTTGTTGTTGTTGTTGCTACTGCTGCTGCTGTTGTTGATGTTGCTGTTACATTTATCATTTGTCAGTAATCATTTGAATTATTGTCCTGGCATAATATACATTTCTTTATTCATCTTTTTATTGCTTGTCTTCCTTTTGAAGTAAAAAAAAATATTCAATTTATAAGGTGGACAAGTGCACCACACAGTTTTGTGAAATGTGTGTTCATGAAAAAATACAGTTTATTTGATTTGATTTAAAATGTATCAACCTTTTTGAAATTTTCAAAAAAAGAGAAAACATTTGTTTTGTTTGTTTGTTTGTTTGCTTGATTGCTTGCTTGTTTGTTTGTTTTTTCATTTGTTAGTTAGCTTGTTCGTTCGTTCGTTCGTTCGTTCGTTCGTTCGTTCGTTCGTTCGTTCGTTCATTCATTCATTCATTCATTCATTCATTCCAGTTTATGTGGCTTACATGTTCAAATACTTTGTGCCCACTGTGTCATTTCAACTTTTACAGAATGCATGGTTTTCATGTCATTTTGATGTGCCTTTGAAGCATTTCACATTTATTCCTAAATGTGATAGCACACTTCACATTTTATTTTCATCCAATCATATGATTAAGAAGTACATGGAATTTTTTCCAAGTTCTGTTTTTTTTTTTTTTTTGTGTGTGTGTGTGTTTTAATTTTTTCTGGATTCAGTTTTTCCTGTTCTACTTTTTGATGGTTAAATTGAACTTTAATTAATTAAAAAAAACATGCATATTTTTTATTTGTCATTATTATTATTATTATTTTTTTTTAAATAATTTAACATTAGTTTATTAAAGGTTTAACAAAAAATACATTAAGGGCCCTATGATTTTTTTTTTTTTTTCACACCTTATGATTGTCTCCAAATTTTGTTTTAGCATGTCTAATTATTTGAATGCATTAAAAAAAAAAAAAAAAAAAAACTATTTTGTTTTTATTCTTACAATAGCCTTATGAAATTCTGTGTTGTGTTTTTATTTTCTATGAAGGCATAAATCATGAAAATGAAACAAATTTTATTTTTTGGCCAATAAATTTGATTTTCTAGTCAAATTAAAACGTGGAAGAAATATTGTGTAATTATTCCTTAAAAAACTAAGTTTTATTAATTTTTCAACAGCAGTAGTAGCGGTATTACTATTCTACTGAATTGTAGTAACATATTTATGCCACAATGTCTTCAAGTTAAACCCAACTTTTATATTGACGAGTTGCCATGCATACTTTTAACATTTCTGTGTGTATATGATATGATGCTAGTTTTACTCAAATGAAACGGTAGAATGCTCAGGAAGTGACTCTTGGAGCAGTTCTGGAGATGCTGTTTATGTATTTATGTCCTCATTTAGTGAGACGGCAGACGCTGAAATCACCGTGAGCCTCATGTGCGCTTCAGTACGAGTAGTAAACAAAACCACACATCTTCGCCATTCATTCACACCGAGACATGGAGAACATAAACCATTGACATTTTAAATGCTTTTTGCGGCTTAATATTTACAGATGCTAGTCCATATTGCAATTTGATTGAAGTGTAATGATGTACTTGTGATTAATTCATCCAAACTTTGACAAATTCTATGACATTCCACGATTCCTTCCGTGTTTTCCGCATTGCGGAAATCATAGGGGCCCTATGTCATGCTAGGAACTTCCCCATGTAAAAGTCTTTCTTTCAGACTACAGTATTGTGTTCACTAACATTCCCGCACACATTAATACCACTAGGATTGCAAGCGAACCCAAATGTCCCATCACAGGAAGGGAAGCTCTCTGTTTCCAGCGAGCACATCTTTAAATGTCACCAATCTGTCACTGGCGAGCTTCCTTAAGGCAGAGCGAGTGAAGCTGCTGCAGCCCAGCCGCCGTTTTTCTTCCTCTTGACCAATCCATACCTTTCTGGACGAGGGGAAGGTGGGCCTGATTAAGTGGCTAAGTGATAGCTGACACTGCGCGTCTCGCTATAGGCCCACTCCATCCACTCCACATCCACTCACGGCTGCACAGGATCAGACGCCCCCTCCGAGCTGCACATATATTATGGGCGCAGTTGCTGTCAGTCGCGCGCCGCCATTTATAAACCAAACATATTGATCATGCATTGCACCAGATGCTATCACGATGGCCATGAGGGAATGGAGGGATAAAAAGGGATCGTTATGTAGGGTGTAGGTGACATGCTGGCGTTCTCTTGACTAAATGCTCTGTATTGCAGCTTATTCTGATCAAGAATCATTCGTTTAGACAAAACCCCAGTTTGTTGTGTTTACTGGCCATTTCGAGGCGGGTTTATGTGAAATATGCTATTATAGCACAATAATAGTCCGGAGAGTGAGGGAAGCACAAATGTAATACTTCGATTAAGCATTCTGGAGGGAAATAAAAATGGAAAGGAAATGGAGAAGGAGAGATGACGCCTACTGTGCGGCTTTTGGCTTCTGGAAGTATTGTGTTGTGTTTTATGGTGGGAGCAGACAAATTAGAATTAGAAAACATCAGTCTTTCGCTCTCTCTAACCTATGTAAGCGGCTACGGTTTAATACCGACTGTAAACCGCGGGTTGTTCCTCTAGCAAAGCGGTGTGTGGGCTGAAAAAGAACCAAGTATTCCCTCTTCCGCATAATCTTTATTGTTCTGTGCATCTGATGCTCTGTGAAGTTTCACACTGAGATACAGAAGAGATTTTTATTGGCATATTATGCAAACATGCTGACCGTAATTTGCATATAGAAAATTGGTTGCAAATGTATAAACTGTGTGAGACAACAGAAACAAGGCACACAAATGTCCCTCTTTAATTGTGGACAGTAATTGGCTAATAATTGCACCAGGAAAACAGCACTGATTTGAATCCAGCACATTCTTTAATGAGCCTCATTTGCATTTGCGTGTTTGTAATGGAAAAAAAAAAATGCAGTGACAATTTAAGTGCATCGCAGGTAGGCTGTGGGGAGCGAGGGGGGGGGGGGGGGGTGTCTGATAAAAAATGCAATTGTGATTTGCTGTGCTTATTTGTATGACTGCACAGTTTGGCCAGAAAATTCTGATTAAATATTAATATGACTATAAAATTATTGCTATTATAATATTCCACTGTAAAATAATAATAATAATAATAATACCATCATCAACAACAGCAATAATAATAATAATAATAATAATAATAATAATAATAATAATACCATCACCAACAACAGCAAAAAAAATAAAATAAATAATAATAATAATTATTATTATTTATTTATTTATTTATTTATTTATTTATTTATTTATTTTTTGCTGTTGTTGGTGATATTATTATTGTTATTATAATAATAATAATAATAATAATAATAATAATAATATTACATTTATTAAACTAAATAAGAAATATTATCTTTGTAATATTTAACTATAAAATAGTGTTTTAGAATATACTAGTACTACTACTACTACTATGACTACTAATAATATAATAATTTCACTTGTATTTGGATTAATCATGCAGACCTAATAACAGGACTATACTTGTGCACATTGTGTCTTTTAAAGTGGACTGCATTATATGTCAATAATAGTGTTGTGCTGAAATACTATCCACTAAAGTGGTGCAACTGTTTAGTGAATTCAGCTAGAATGTGTACGAGCGCTAGTGTTCAATGCCGAAGAGTTTTACAGCTTGAAAACAATAAAGATTCATTAGGGGGAAGAAAATTTATGCAGCTGGAGAGCTGTTAAAAACAGCGGTGCATGAAAAGGCACATTGATTCAACCCGTACTACTGACGACTGTCTTGCATTAACTTTCCCCATCATTTATTGCTCATCTAGCCATAGCCACTCCACCCCAATATTTCCACTCAAACTCTGACCTTCACCTGAGAAGCAGGCCCAGATTGCCTTTAAACAAAGTTCTGGTGTCTCTTTTAGTAATATCCAGCCAGGGATGGCAGCTAGATTGATGGGTTTGCGTTAGCTGCTGAGATATTTGGAGGTTATCTGATGGCGTAAAATTTAATTAGGGCTTTATTGATGGAAGATGTAGACGGCACAGACAAACTGCCTGAAAAACTACATACAGCGCAAAGATGAGGGCAAAGGGGCATATCCTGTATGTCTGTCAATATGCCGACAGAAAAGACAGGTTCTGTCTTCCTATTTCGACTCTGGATAGAAATTGTGTGTGATGCTGAATTCACAGTCTATTTTTATACTGCTATACAGTGTTATAGTGTAACCAATCCATTTGAAAATACCTTAATCAATTATCAAGGGCGAAGGCCTCAAGTTTTATATTTATTGGAAACAATCAGCGTTATTGCATGGGCAGCTGCAGTACCAGTAATGAGAGAGATGCGTCTGACTGACATAGATGTGTCATTTAAGGTCATTTGGGTTGGAAATGTCATCTATCATGTGCTTGTGATGGTGGGTTTAGTATTCATGTATTCATGCCAAACTGTGCTTATTTTGTTATTTTGTTTTGTGCATGGACGGTTCTTGACCTGAATCTGCTACAATGTGGACCAGACTTGTATTGTACGCAGCCAAAAGCCAAATGAACCAGGGCTGTGCAAAATTCAGAACTGAAGAATTAGCCTTCAATTCTATCCTTCTAGATCTTCTATCTTATATTGAATTCCACAAGAGGTTGATTTGGAATTTTGAGTTGGAATGAAAAGAAGATGAATTAACTTGTTCATTCATCCATTGTCCTATGTGTATGTACATCCGTCTATCTGTCCATCCATCCATCCATCCATCCATCCATCCATCCATCCACCTATCAGTCCATTCATCCATCAGTCTACCTACCTATCAATCCATCCATCCGTTCATCCATCCGTCCATCCATCCATCCATCCATTATTCTATCCGTCTGTACATCTACCCATCCATCCATCTACCTACCTATCATTCCATCCATCCATCAATTTACCTACCTATCAATCCATCCATTGTTCTATCTGTTCATCCATCCACCTATAACTATCATTCCACCAATCCATCCATCCGTCTGTACATCTACCTACCTATCATTCCATCCATCCATCCATCCATCCATCCATCCATCCACAAACCTACCCTACTGACTTACCTACCTATCGTTCCATCCATCCATCCATCCATCCATTCTGTTGTTCAATCTAACATTCTCTCTCTCTATTTGTCATGCTGTTTACTGCCTCAATTCAAATTTGGGATTTGAACTGGAATTTGAAAGGCATACTAAACACACTTCTGAATGGTCTTTAAGTAGACAGTGGGCAGTCTTTGGTGGGCAGTTTTTGGTGGGCAGTTGTGGCCTAATGGTTAGAGAGTCGAGCTTGTAACCTGAAGGTCGCTGGTTCGATTCTCGCACCGGCAAGAATTGAAGGTGGTGGGAGTGAATGAACAGCACTCTCACCACCTTCGATACCATGACTGAGGTGCCCTTGACCAAGGCACCGAACCCCTAATTGCTCCCCGGGCGCTGGAGCAATGGCTGTCCACTGCTCTGGATTTGTGCATTTTTTCACTACTCACTGCTGTGTGTGTACACTTGGATGGGTTAAAAGCAGAGCACCAATTTCGAGTATGGGTCACCATACTTGACAATACGTCACGACTTTCACTTTCAGATTTAGGGTGAACTAAGGTACACAACTAATGCACTTCATGCATACTCTATAAGAATCAAAGCACAAATGCACTGTGATGGCGAGCCTTCTGTGTATATATCAGCATCATATCAACTCATATTCAGCTCGCTGGACAGCGGCCAGGCAGAAACACGCAGCTACAGGGTGGAGCAAGAAAATTCACACAGCTGTTTGGCGTTACACCTCCTCCTCTTCAGACTGAAACGCAAGGCCAATGTCCCAGTTCGCCGAGTACCTTTAGGGGAAAAAAAACAAAAAAAACAAGTCATGACATTCTGTGTATTCATGACATTCTGTGCACAGTCGTGACTCTGGCTGTGACTAAACTGTGATGCCTGGCAAACTATGACCACCCCATCAGCAACTAGTTATCTGCATCACAGAAGTCCTGACAGCCACGTCAGAGCAGCTCTGGTGAGAGCACCCACACCAAGCATATTCAGGCACGACAGCAGGGATATCTCTCCTCACAACACTGCATTTGATTGTTAAATAGACACACTGAAAGCTATTGAAACATTTGGATTCACTCTGCTGATTGAAAGCTGTCCATCAGCTTTAAACGTGTAATTTTAAATGAATGCAATTACTTAAAAGCTAATCAATCAAGTTATGAATTAAGATCAGGTAGTAATTTAAAATCCTTTCCTTAATTTGGTGTTACCTGTCAAAAATGACTGGGCTTTTAAAATCTGCTTGCAAATCTCTCATTATGCTATATTATCACCAATCTTTGTGTTAACTTGCTTTCTTTTTATTTGCACTAGTTTTGTATTTCTTTATAACTTATTGGTCATAGGCCTCATTGATAGTGCATAGTATTAATGAAGTCTATGACCTTTTTTATTATTATTTTTTTTTTTTTGATAATTTTGGCAACGTTCACTCAAAAACCAAGGGGCATAAGCTCAGATCAGTGAGGTCTATGACCAATAAATTACAATTAAAAAATAAATAAATAAATAAATAAATAAATAAATAAATAAATAAATAAATAGAAAACCTGTTCTAATGGAAATAAAACCATTAAAAAAAATACAGTATCGAATTCAATATTTTCTATAATAATATATCATGTGAAAAAATTTTAAATCAATATTTTGTGCACTGGTCATTTTTGACCAGGAACACCACAAGGTGGAAAACAAACGCCACATTAAGCGAACATACAAACAAATGAACAAATGAAATTGTCATACCCTGTGTGAGCAAGTTATTAAGTTTTGGTCTAATGCAATAACATTAACTAGTATTTACTTGAAAAATAAAACCCTCTCCAGGGCAAAATAATGGGCACACATCAGGGTTAAATTAGCTAGTTTACTACATACCAACTTGTTTCATAAATTCAAATGTAATTATTATTTGCTCATCTGAAAGCAATTGATATAATCCAAAAATCCATTATATAGACTTTTTTTCTGTTCTCAGATGTTTGATAGCTGCCAAATAATTACTGTACGAGTAAATCCCCTAAAAATTAATACAAGAAAACACAAAGAAAAATTATATTAATATGAAACACATCAAATAAAAGAAATGTATAATGATTAAGGTTATTAAATTTTCACTTTTTCTGTATATTTTCTGCAGCATCACTCAAAATCAAATGTTTGTGTTTCCTGGTGCTATTGCAGTCATATGTATTTGATTATTTGTGAGTTATTGGCATAAAAATAATCAGAATAATTCTGCTGGTCCTCTGATCTCAGCATGACAAATCATCATTTGTAAGTATGCATTATTTTGAACACATTTACTATTAATTTCTTAAGATGTTAAACAATTATTGCATGCACCATGAACTAAAATTGATGCTTGCGAGAGAATTTTGTGTATAAACTATTTCCAAATTATTTCTTTCTGGGTTACAGGCTAAAATTTCAAGTCTGCGTGGTACCATTAAGAAACACGCTTGTTGTGACTCAAGAGAAACAATTAATAAAAGCTATTAAAGTAAGCAAATGACTCATTGCGTCCTGTCAAACAAACACATCAACACTCAAACACAGATCTTCCCCCATGCAGACGTTTAAATATTGTCTAATGGACATGGAAATTATGTTTTCTACAGCCTTTATTGTGTATTCACTAAAGCTGGCCCCATATTGCTCCTTCTATTAATGGAGGTCCTAATCAAACATAGCATACACATATGCATTAGTTAATGGTAGCTCTTTGCTGAGACGTGGAAGTGCTGGATAAATATGGGGCTTCGGCGAAGCCACAACTAAGTGAAAAAGGTTGGCAAAGTAAATCTAAAACATAATGAATCAAGACAATGGCCGAAGTAATTACAGCCATGGAAGAGGATCATTACTGGAGTTCAGCTGAGGTGTTGAACTCCTACACAAAGCCAAAACACATCTCTTGATTAGCTTTATACCTTATTTCAACATATCCACACAGTATAGTATAAAGCATAATTGCATATTTAAAAAATACTTTATATAAAATCTGATTTATATGTACGTATGTAGAGCTTATATATATACACTGCTCAAAAAAATTAAAGGAACACTTTGAAAACACATCAGATCTCAATGGGGAAAAATATCATGCTGGATATCTATACTGATATGGACTGGGTAATGTGTTAGGAATGAAAGGATGCCAAGATAAATGAAAATTATCAATCAACTGAATTAAAAGACACCCCAAAAATCAAAGTGAAAAAATGATGCAGCAGGCTAGTCCATTTTGCTGAAATTTCATTGCAGCAACTCAAAATGTTACTCAGTAGTTTGTATGGACCCCACGTGCTTGTGTGCATGCCTGTCAACATCGGTGCATGCTCCTAATGAGACGACGGAGTCTGGGGTATTTTCTCCCAGATCTGGACCCAGGGCATCACTGAGCTCCTGGACAGTCTAAGGTGCAATCTGGCGCCGTCAGATGGACCGAAACATAATGTCCCAGAGGTGTTCTATTGGATTTAGGTTAGGCGAGCGTGGTAGCCATTCAATGGTATCAATTCCTTTATCCTCCAGGAACTGCCTGCATACTCTTGCCACATGAGGCCACCAGGAGCAACCCAGGACCCACTGCACCAGCGTAGGGTCTGACAATGGGTCCAAGGATTTCATCCCGATACCTAATGTCAGTCAGGGTGCCATTGTCTAGCCTGTAGAGGTTTGTGCGTCCCTCCGTGGATATGCCTCCCCAGACCACCACTGACCCACCACCAAACCGGTCATGCTAAACGATGTTACAGGCAGCATAACATTCTCCACGGCTTCTCCAGACCCTTTCACTTCTGTCACATGTGCTCAGGGTGAACCTGCTCTCATCTGTGAAAAGCACAGGGTGCCAGTGGCGGACCTACCAATTCTGGTGTTCAATGGCAAATGCCAATCAAGCTCCACGATGCCGGGCAGTGAGCACAGGGCCCACTAGAGGGCGTCAGGCCCTCAGGCCACCCTCATGAAGTCTGTTTCTGGCTGTTTGGTCAGAGACATTCACACCAGCAGCCTGCTGGAGGTCATTTTGTAGTGCTCTGGCAGTGCTCATCCTGTTCCTCCTTGCACAAAGGAGCAGATACCGTTCCTGCTGATGGGATAAGGACCTTCTACAGCCCTGTCCAGCTCTCCTAGAGTAACTGCCTGTCTCCTGGAATCTCCTCCATGCTCTTGAGACTGTGCTGGGAGACACGGCAAACCTTCTGGCAATGGCACGTATTGATGTGCCATCCTGGAGGAGTTGGACTGCTGTGCAACCTCTGTTGGGTCCAGGTGTCGCCTCATGCTACCAGTAGTGACAGTGACCCTAGCCAAATGCAAAACTAGTGAAAAAAAGTCAGAAAAGATGAGTAGGGAACAAAATGTCTGTGGCCTCTACCTGTAAAACCATTCCTGTTTTGGGGGTCGTCTCATCGTTGCCCATCTAGTGCTCCTGTTGTTAATTTCATTAACACCAAAGCAGCTGAAACTGATTAACAACCCCCTCTGCTACTTAACTGACCAGATCAATATCCCAGAATTTTAACTGACTTGATGCTATACTCTGATTAAAAAGTGTTCCTTTAATTTTTTTGAGCAGTGTATATATATATATATATATATATATATATATGTATGCATTATATGTATCATTGTATCAGTGAGGGGGTTAATAAATAAAACAAAACCTAATTTACATAAACATAGTGACTCAGATGATATGGTGACTCGAATCTGTGAATCATTTTTTCAAATTGTTCAGTTTTTTATCAAGATTTTATCAATTCTGGGTTTCCATGCAAAACCCCTTAATGTATGTAAATGTGTTTTTTGCTGAATTTGGCGAGACCTTAGGATGTTTTTTGTAGTCCTAGTTCTGTGTTTTTATTTGTTATACACTTTATTTAAATACCATGTTATTTTTGTATTATTTATATACTTTATTTATTCATATCTTGAATTAGCCTTTATATCAGTTTTCATTTTAATGTATAAGTTTCAGTAATCTTGTTAGACTATGGGCCAATTTTACTAACAGCTTTGTGCCTGCGCAAACTGTCTTTTGGCGTTAAAATCTTACTGTCAGGTTTTACTTAAGACGCGCAGTGACAAATTAACACTGAAAAGGCATGGACACAGTCATTTTTGCGGCTGACCTTATTGAATAGGCTATGCATTTGTAGGAGATGCAAAATTTATGGGAGGAGAGTATTAAAATGAATCACGCAATGCGTTTTACTAACATTTGTGCCCGTCAAATTACTGGCATTTGCGCCATTATTTAACACCCAAAAGGCTTAAACTAGTCTTAAAAATGTCTTAAACTAGTTTGCGCTTGAAATGGCTGCAATTATTGTTGCTAGGAGGAGACACCAGCAGGGAACAGAGAGCGCGTGGTAGAAGCAAGAGGATTTTTTTCCACACATATTAGCCAAATTTTATTTTAATGCCAGAAGAACACGTTATCCGAAAATCGTTTGCCAAGCCATGTTATTTTTAAATTTGCTTCAGGAAATAAAAGATTACTTTGAACCCTCTACTACCAGGTCTATCAAAACTTCTAGCAAACCTTAATTTTTTGGCCTCCGCTTCTTTTCAATGTACTGTGGCTTCTTTATTTCTTTATTCTTTATTTGCGATCAAGCTAATTTGCGCTGCGCTTGGTATATTGTGTAGGTCAATATGTAAATGAGATGTTGCTTCTGTGTTCTTTAATTTGCGCAGTTGTTTGTAAATAAATAAATATATTTATATATATATATATATATATATATATATATATAAAATAAATAAATATACATATTAAACTAATTTATTTTATTTCAATTTAGTAAAATAAATCAACTTATTTATTTCAGGGTTTTTTTTTGGGGGGGGGGGGGGGACATTACAGTAAGGTTCTGATTGTTACATTGGTTAACCACAAAAGTTAACATAAATGAAAAATACTTCTAAAGCATTTATTAATCTCAGTTAATGATTCCAGCATTTAAAACATTATTAAAATCAAACGTTGTATCTATTAATGTTATTTAATTGACCTGAGCTAACATGGACTAATAATGAACAGTTGTATTTATTATGCTTAATAAATACTGTAGCATATGTATTGTTCATTGTTAGATAATGCATTAAATAGTTATAGTACAGTAAAATCTTATTGTATAGTGTTACCCAGAAATGATAAGCTCTGTTAATGTTTTGTCTATTGTTTCCTCACTGCATCATCACATGTGTAGATGGAAATGAAGTGCTCAGATGATGAAGATGCTGGACACGTGGTGATGTGGGTTAGTCCCCTGTGTGCCTTAGGTTGGTGAATTGACTGACTGACTGACCTCTGGGTCAATAACGACTCAGCAACTTAACTAAAGAATATTGACCCATGACCAAATTCCATAAAAGCGCAATTCACACTTCTGAAAATTCTGCAGGTGATTTACTAACAATATGCACATTTAAGAACACAGGCGCAGCCAGATCATTTCCATAATGACCAGCACAATCTACCAAGAGCAGCTCAAATTACCGCCTGCTTTAAGACATGCTTTTTTGGGGGCGTTAAATAATGGCGCAAATACCAATATTTTGACGAGTGCAAACATTAGTAATGATACATTTCAATATTCTCCTCCCATAAATTTTGCATGTCTGAAAGGGAAACTCCTACAAATGTATATTTAATAAGGTCAGGCACAAAAATAGCTGTGTCTACGCCTTTTCAGTGCTAATTCTTCACTGCACGTCTTCAGTAAATCCAGATACTATTTTAACGCCAAAAGACAGTTTGCGCTGGCGCAATAATAATTATTTATTATTTGTTTTTATTTGTTTACTAGAGTGTTCTGTGTGGTTGCTATGCAGTTGCTAAAGTGGTACTTAGTGTGTTGCTATGTCATATACTAGTCAGGATTTTGGGATTGATATCTGTATTCACATGTATTGTCCTTTTTTACAATTATTGATTGATTGACTCTTTATTCATAAGAACACAGGACCTGGAGCTTTTATTGTGTAATTTTAGCATTATTTGTATACTATTCAAATTTAGAATTTTTTTTGTTTGTTTTAATATTTTCAGGTTTCATGTTAATTTCAGTTCACATTTAAGTAGCTTTTGCTATTTATATTTATTTTATTTTTATTTACTTTATCAATTGTGGTTTTAGTAATTTTAGTACTTTAACACTTTAACTTATTTTCAGTTAGTTGCCAATGCAACATTTATTATTTTTACATTTTTGAAGTGTAGCTTTTTCATCAGATTTTTATATTGTATTCTTCAGCTTTGTTTTCATTACAAAAACAATTGTTAGTTTTTGTTGGCTGCTGAGCATGTTCACCAAAGCTCTCTTCTGTTGTTACAATAACGTCTGTAACCGTAGCAACAGCGACTAAAGTACATTAAAAAATGGCAACTTCCATAACACCAGGAGGTCTTATCGCAACCGACACAGCGTTATTTAATTAATGAGTCCTATCTAGGTGCAAGTTCATCCGTCAAATCTTAATTAACCGACAGCGGCTTCTAATGCTTTTGTTCCCTTCATAAATCAGTGCTAACTCAGAAAAATAGTTTCTAGATATAGCTCATCCCTCCTTTAATGTATGTTTGCGGGACTGTTTTTACATCTTAACAAGTCTTAATAATTTTTAATTGTAAAATAGTTTAAATACTCACCACAAACACTGTCATCCATGGATTCATGTTAGACAGAGGAAGTGCTGACTTTCATAGAGGAAACACTTAAATCAAGACCTGGATATGAAGTCAATAACGTCCTATCACATCTTGTGTTCTACTTAGCTATTTATATGCCTTTTTTTTTGATATTTATAACATGAGCCGTAGCGTTAGATTGACCTTTCGACGGCTCTGGCAGGTTTCCAGATGCTTGTCAGACTTGTTCTACTTTCCCTACAGATAGACTCACCACAGCCACTCTCAGCTTGTTCTCAGATGTCTAGAATTCTGTCTGGCAACCGTGACCTCGAGTCCCTGGACAGCCAGAGGAGCGTGGAGACGGAGATACAGGCTGAGAGAGAGGGGAAGGTTGAGGATGCTGCGTTTAGCTACTAGAAGTACAGACAGATTGCCATATGCCTGGACTGTGTGCTTACTTTTTATATATTTTTGTATTTTTCGCAAAGGGGATCAGTGCCTGGAGGGTAATGGTACTGTTAGAATGTGCACACCTAGTGAGCTGCCTACCTAGAAAGCATTTTAAGGCATTATAAGAACACTTCAAATGTTAAAGTCGTTCCTAATGGTAGCTAGTAGCATGATTATGCTGCTTTTTAAAATGATGTTTCTCAACTGGAGGTTTGAAACCTAAACAAAGGAGAACATGAATGATAATTACAAACTACAGAATGCAAATTGTAGGATTTCCTATGCAATTTATGCCATATGGCACGCATGTCACATTTTATTTAACATTTTAACTCTTGAAAAATGCATCTAGTTTAGTGTTGTGTGTCTTGAATATAAATATATATAAATGTTTAAATATATAATATATACTTCATATATATTTAAAATAAATAAAAAGGTTATATAGTAAACTAAATTAATTAATACAATTAAATGGTGGTTTTCTTATTGTAGTTTGCGATTTAGAAAAAGGGGAAAAAATAAATGCTAAATGCAAATTATATAAAACAATGCAAGTTTCCTATGCAATTTATGCCATATGTCACAATTATATATTGTGATCTATTTTTAATGTTTAGGATAACAAAGGGGATAACTTAATGCTAAATGCAATATAATGCAAAATGTCACGTCACATTTTAAATATTACAAAAAAAAAAAAGAGTCTAAGGATTTTTTTGTTTGTTTGTTTGTTTACTTTCAAAGCATTAAATGAATCGTGTCGGGTCTTAAATATAAAATACTTTATGTATACAGTGTTTGATACAAAATTATAATATTTATTAAAATGATAAATATAATACATTATTTGTTGTTGTGTTGGGTTTTGAATATATCAAAATTTTAGAACCTTATTTATTATTATTATTAATTATTATTATTATTTTTAATTCTTTTCAGAGAAGGCCATAATGCATCACAACAACCTCTAAAAATCCATCCAGTATGGTAGATGTAATAAATAAAATGACTTATTAAAGACTGACTGTTTTACTGAATGTTTGTATGTACTGTCCATTTTAAAGGTCATTAGAGTGTCACACTGTTAGCCTGTCAGCATGTTAATGCCAAACTCTACTGAAATCAGTTTTAATTGTGATTTGAATGTGCTTATGGTCTGTCTGAATGTGCGATTCTGACTGGCTGGAAAGTGTGCATTAACACCGTTCAATGTACAGGTAGTTCCAGTCCATTTAATCACCGTTCCAAGAAAAAAAATAAAGAAAAATAAAAAACATTGAGGCTTCCATGAAGTTTATTCCTTACTTATGAGCTTCCATTTCAGTTAAAGATGCGTCCTTGCTGTCTGCGTTCAGTCGACAGTGAGGCAGCTCACTGTGTTTTGGAGCAGAGCACAGTCAGGTATCAGGCCTTGAGATAAGAACATCCCACAGAAGCTTGCTTTCTTGGATGTGATCATCTCTGAACTACAGAAGGGTCTGTGTTTTCAGCGGAGCCGAGATCAGCAGATGAGTCATTCGCTTTGACATGCAGATACTGAGGGAAGGGAAATAATAACTGCAAAGCGTTGACAGCAAAATGCCAGGCATCACTGGAGACGTTCATCGTTCCTTATTATTCCTCATTTCCACATTTCAAATCATGTTGTTGTTTTTTTTTCTCTCTCTCCATCTTTCTTACTCTGTAAATAATTGTCAGATAGAAATTGATCTTTCACTGAACATGCTTTAAAAGCATTACCAACCAATCCTACCTTAGCAACCATTGCCATGCACCATCAGACAAGCTCTTTTCTAATGTCTGTAGAGAATCTGTGTGTATTTTTACAGATGTTTGCAAAAATGTGGTTAAATGTTGTTGCCAGGGCTCTTAGATTAGATATAAAGATCTTTACAGAGTGAATTATAGAGTCATATATATATATATATATATTTTTTTTTTCCCCTGAGTAAGCAACAGTATCAGTAACAGGGATGCATTTCAAATATTGTGTCTGTAATGCTATTGCAAGCATATCTCACAAAATAAAATCTCCATTTTATTGGGAGGACTGCAGATCTTCCTCAAATCCTCTCCTGTGCTGCTCATGTCCGTTCTGCAGAGGTGTATTGTCAATCTGAGAATCCTGTTCACATTCAAACCTGTCACATTTTGTCAAGTTAAATTTGAGATAAGCTGCTGAAAAAGTACACAACTGACATTCTGTGGCTCAGAACAGCCAAACAGCTGTCAGATGCTGACGCCACAGTTTGGTCATTTGCCCACGCAAGGGCTTATGAGAATAATTTGCAGTTCATTGTTTTGTTTTTTTTGTTTTTGTTTTTGTTTTTGTTTGGTCTTACAGGTTTAAAAGCACATCAGTTCCTGTACTTTTACTACTAGTAGTAGTCATAATAGTGGTAGTTATTATTATGAATGATATTATTATTATAATGAAGTTATTATTATATATGGGGGTCAGTAAGATTTTTCTATTATTATTATTATTGTTATTATTAAAGCCCATTTATGTTCTTTTTCACTGTGAAAAAAAAGATAAATCCCAACTGTGTATCAGTGTTATCAGTAAGATATCAGTAAGTCAAAGAAAGCAACAACAACAACAATAATAATAATAATAAAAAAAAATATTATTATTATTATTATTATTATTATTGTTGTTGTTGTTATATTTTTTAAAGAAATTCATACTTTTATTCAGCAAGGATGCATTCAGTTGATCAAAAGTAACAGTATAGATACTTATAATGCTTATTATAAGTATTATATTATATTATTATACTAATAATACTTATCAGTTTTTCTTTCTAATAATAATAAATAATAATAAAGTATCATGGTTGAAACAATGAAGTATCAAAATATGAAGCAGTACAACTGTTTTCAAGACTGATAATAATCAGAAATGTTTCTTGAGCATCAGCATATTAATGATTTCTGAAGGATCATGCTGAAAATAAATAAATTTATACTTTAAAATATATTCAAATAGAAAAAAGTCATTTAAAATTGCAATGATATTTCACAATAATTTTACTGTATGCAGATTTACGGAAGCGTACGACTTCTTTCAAAAGCACTGAAAATCTTACAGACTTCAATCTTTTGAAGGTTTTTTTTCTTCTCTCAAAATTAAAATATTGACTGTGAGTAATGTGATATTTGCTAGTTAAAGAATGTTTATTGGATTTTGCACTGATCTCCAACCCCAAAACATTTTAAATAAGAAATGCCACTTTTTTTTTCTCCAATTACCTTATTTATTTTAAAGCACATAAACCAACTGAAACTTCCATAATTTTAAGAGTTCTGCTTTTATATTATTGCAGGAATGCTGCTGTCATGAAGCAGGCATGCGTCTTTATTTACTTTGCACAGTGACCCAGTATTATGTATAATTTGTGCCGGAAGGCTCTTCAGCATGTGCTCCATGTGACCCAGAGGCACAGTCACGTCGTTTGATTCCCGCCACTTCAAAGGAAAACTTGCTGTATTTTCAAAGCACCAGAAATTGGCACAAAGAGCAAGAGAGAGTGGAAGACAATGAGCAAGGAGCGAAAACAACCCCCACATAAACCCAAAGCAGAGCTTCATTTCTGTTGTTGTTTTCTTATTCTGTTACTGGGTCACCATACTCTTGAGTAACATGTCAAAACAGAGTCGGTACTGAGAAATGATCAAACCGGCATGGGCTGAACAATCTCTAAGACCTCCATGTCTTTTAGCTCTGCTCCCTAAACACAAAGCGACCTGTGGGTTGGAGCACCGGAGAAAAGCCCAGGAAGAGCGGAAAGCAAGATAATTGAGCCGAATGTGGGTGCCTAGCGGCTTGTTGCCTCAAGAGCAAGTCCATGTTTGAGGGTTTGGATCCCACAGAGAGGCTGCCTGATTTTTCTCTCACCCAACCTGACAAATCTGCGCTAACGTAAAAACCCCCAAACAGCCTTGCTGTTTAAATGGTGTCACCGATGTTACCCACTGTGAAACATAAATCTGGTGGTGCCCATCATCTGGTCGTGCCATCTGTTTGATATTCCTGCCTGCTCGTTCAGCGAGGATGGCATCGTTGACTGTAGCAGCCGTCTCTCCCACCGCTCCAACAGCCAAATCGATCTATAATTTAGAGATTTACGTAACTCTGTGTGCCCTACTTTCCAAAGCAGTTCCTTTATTCTTGTGATTCTGTCTTCCTTCCTGTTGGCTTATTTGGGATTTGACAATTCAAATATAAAAAATTCAATTATAAAACTGAATAATAATAATAATAATAATAATAATAATAATAATAATAATAATAATGACAAAAAATTCTAAAACTTTAAGTAAAATAAAATTACCTTTTGTACTTGATGCAGTAATGGGCTTTAGTAACAACAACAACAACAGCAACAACAACAGTAACAACAACAACAACAACAATAATAATAATAATAATAATAATAATAATAATAATTATTATTATTATTATTATTATTATTATTATTATTATTATTATATTTTGTTGCTGCTGTTGTTGTTGTTGTTGTTGTTAAAGCCCATTACTGCATCAAGTACAAAAGGTAATTTTATTTTACCTAAAGTTTTAGAATTTTTTTGTCATTAGTTTATTATTATTATACATATTATTATTATTATTATTATTATTATTATTATTATTATTATTATTATTCAGTTTTATAATTGATTTTTTAATATTTGAATTGTAAAATACGTAATTTTATTTTACGTAAAGTTTTAGAAATTTTGTTGTTTTTGTCATTATTATTATTATTAGTGTTGTTGTTATTGTTTTTGTTGTTATTATTATTATTATTATTATTATTATTATTAATGTTGTCAAACGATTAATCACGATTAATCGCATCCAAAATAAAAGTTTTTGTTTACATAATATATGTGTGTACTGTGTATATTTATTATGTATTTATAAATACACACACATGCATGTATATATTTAAGAAAAATGTTATGTTTATATAATATGATATGATATAATTTATATGAATATAAATATATACATATAAATACATGTGAATATTTTCAAAATGTATGCTGTATGTGTGTGTCTTATATTTATATATATATATATATATATATATACATACACACATGTATAATATGTAAACAAAAACTTTTATTTTGGATGCGATTAATCACAGTTAATCACTTGACAGCACTATTATTATTATTACTACCTTGTTGTTGTTATTGTTGTTGTTGTTGTTGTTGTTGTTATTGTTAGTACTGATGTTAGTATTATTATAATTACTGTTATAATTGATATGGTAGCAAAGAACCAAAAGATTAGTATGAAGTTTAATGTAAGTTTAAGTTGGTCAGTGACTTCATATTAGACATATACAAATGTGTATATGTTTTAGTTAAAATGAAATCGTAATTCACTTTCTTTTTTTCAGCCAGGTGCTCTGTAAGAGAAGTATTGTGACATTAAGATGCTCTAAACTTTCAAATGTCAAGTCCTGGTCAAAAAGGCTCCTCAGACGCTGCATTCATATCTGTCTTCGTTCTGTTCCTAAATCCCCAATTAGTTTCCGATGGATAAAATCAACTCTCAGCTGACAATTTTTTCTTTTTTTTTCTTGTTAAATATCTTGTTAAAGTGGGTTGTTTCGTGTTGTCGGTAAGTCTCTAACACAAGTGCATAAACTTACATGAAGTTGGTCCCAGAGAACATTATTTGGGCTGTGTGCCCTGACGGTTATTTAACATAAGAAGTAAAGAGAATGCAAAGGAGCCAAGTGCCCATGTTTCTTAAAACCTGGAGAAAAGGCACTGATAAATCATCCTCCGCCATCTATCATGCCTAACCTGCCCAAATGATTCGAGTCACAGTCAGCCTTAAAAAAAACACACGTCCCATGAGCCAACTCCGCATATGGGCCCTATCAACAAATCCCAAGCGGTGGAGATTCATTTATAATTCAGCGGCGATTTGGCAACAGACATGCACACAGGCATTGATCATTGTAAACTACTTTCTGAACACCGTCTTTGCCTCTTAAGCTAGGGTAGCTGCGGAAAATGGGTTTATATATTTGGGTGAAGTGGTGCATCTTCATTTTCAGTATCCGCTGGGAACGGACAGCAATTAATCACTTGAGCCCTGGCAGGAATTTATTGTTAATAGTTGTAGTGCATGAAAATATTAGTGCTGCTTATCTGAGCGCATTTTCCATATAATTTCATCCTGGGCTAAATTTAATGGCATCTATTTGACATTTCACAGTCTTTTTGGAGTTTGCAAATTAGAAAAAACATGTTTCCTAGTGAAATGTTTCCTATGTTAAACTACTTTCCCACCCTAGTTTAAAATTTTGGGTTAGCTATAAGTGTGCCAATTGCAGGACTTCAAAAGTCACTTTTAAGACAACCTTGAAAGAAAAAGGGCACCATTAAAAACATCTACTATAATTAAATATTTATATGTTGCATGCAAAAAAAAAAAAGTATTTTGTCAGTATCCAGAGCTACTTTTAAAGCTCCACCAGTGGAGAAACAAGCTTTGGTGTAGTTTCAACATCTGCCAGTAGGTTTTAAGTGGAAATGAACCGACCAAACTTTGACCCCAACATAACTTATGGTTCAAGCAATGGCATGAGTTTGGGATGGGGTGGCTTGCTTGTTTAAAAAAAAAAAAAAAAAAAAAAAGTGAGTGACGTAACATACAACCAAGTATGGTGACCCATACTCAGAATTTGTGCTCTGCATTTAATCCATCCAAAGTGCACACACACAGCAGTGAACACACACCCAGAGCAGTGGGAAGTCAATGCTGCGGCACCCAGGGAGCAGTTGGGGGTTTGGTGCCTTGCTCAAGGGCACCTCAGTCGTGGTATTGAGGGTGGAGAGGGCGCTGTACATTCATTCCTCCCACCTACAATTCCTGCCAGCCCAAGACTTGAACTCGCAACCTTTGGGTTACGAGTCCAATTCTCTAACCATTAGGCCACGACTTCCTCCGACTTTTAAACCATGAAAGACAGGGATGGCGGTTTTGGGAAACCTGTTTGGAAACAATAGCTATTTTGCAGTTTGGTGTAGCTAATGGTGTAGAAATTGCACACCTCACCTCGAACTGAAAAGAAACTGGTTTCTAGTGACGGAAGAAACAAAGATTTTTGAATAAATTTACATATGAAGTGACTGTGAAGTGGCTATTTGAAAGGTTTGTAATTTGTTTTTTTTTTGGAAGTCTCCAACAAGTTTACATGCATGCAAGGTTAAAAAAAAAAACAAAAAAAAAACTTAAAAACACTTTCATTTTCTTATAATATGCATTTAAATTTACCTAATTTCTCAACGACTCTCAAACGTTTTGTTCGAAGATTCATCTTTTCAAATCCCTCCTTTGTGTGTGGCTACTCTGCTCTGATTGGTCCAATGATCAGGCTGTTGTGATTGGTCTACTGCATACAGTGCATGTTGGTAGCGGAACATAGTAAAGACCCAAACAATAATGGTAGGCCTATATGCGTCAGCCAAAGACAGACGTGGAGTACTGATAAATCACTGCAGTTTGTAAACCATCGTATTGCTCCATCCTTTATCATGTCTCCAAGTAATAAGAACGACAGACATTCTATATTAATCGACACATTTCTAGACAATAGCCGTCCCACAGCTGATTAGCAGAACTATAACGTAAGTTAGCCGAGACCTACAGCTGCACTGAGTGTATACACAACACAACACAACACAACACATTTTGCACATTCGACAGGAGGAGCAAGCTGGTCCAAACAAATTGGGCACTGACCCATATTTAAAGGAAAACCGGTTTATGAATCCTGCGTTGAACTCGCAGAGATTAGAGAAGCAGTCATCAGTAAAATGACAGGAATACAGCAAAATTTTGGGATTATACAACTTTGGTATCATAGTTAAGATTAATTCTAACCACACTCTAAAAAAAGATGGTTCTTTAAAGGTTCTTTACATGCAGTAATGGTTTTATTTAGAACCATAGCATTCTGAAGAACCCTTTTATGCTGAAACGGTTCTTTGTGTTAGAGTTTAGGGTTCTTTATTCCCGCCCTTTTGTTTTTCAAATCTGTAACTGTCAAAGCACCTCGTAACCGACTTTCTGGAATTCAGTGATCCAACTACACAGACTGTCAACACACTCTCAACAGGTAAATGATTTCAATCTTAAATTTAAATACAAATTTAACTTTATAATTGTAACTGGTTTCCAATCAAACATGTTCTTATCTTTTTTTAGTTTTTGGTCACATATAAGTGTGCAGCTCTGTTAAGCTGTGGAAACATCTCTCCTCTTCACAGATGTATCACATCGTACAACCTCATCGTCTGCAGAGAAAAATCGCCACTTAATCACACCAAAATGATGGACTTAAAGGCATCATAGAGGATTGTGATTGTTTCACTGAAACTTGGTCTGTTTTTTGTCCTTATTTTGTTTAAATTCTTTATGTATTTATTCATGTTGAATGTCAATTGTCATTCATTAATGTATTCAGCTAATAACTGTTGTTAAGAGCACTGACAATTTTGCATGTCAATAAAAACATAATTCACACAGCATGCTGCTGTTGTTGTTGTTTTAATTTGAAACCCTAACCGAGGCTACACTCTAAGATGCATCATTACTGAAGCTCAGCCATCCAACTACACAGACTGTCAACACACTCTCAACAGGTAAATAATTTATTTCTTAAAATGTCTATAACTTATAAATTTCAAATGCTAATTGTTTTTTTCTATGTCTTTTCTCTTTTTTTATTTATTTATTTTTTTTTACAAAACAAGTGTGACCAGCTCTATTCATTTAAGGATATTTCTCTCCTCTTCTTCACTAAATAAGTAACAAAGATTTTGAATTTATGGTCCATTTTGTTAGATTTTTTTTTTTTTATTACTAGGGTTTATGCATAAACATACCTAGCTATCCCATGACTTTCTTCCTTTTAACATTGTGAAGTGCTCACATACTACTTTTGGCCTTCATAAACAACTGTTTTCACATAAACAAATGAAAGGAGACATATCTAAACTCAGTTGTGCATTTCAGATGCTGTCACATCCTACAACCTCATCATCTGCAGAGAGAAACTGCCATTCAGTCACAGCAAATACAGATAATGATTAACTTAAAGGCATCATAGATGACTGTGAAGCACTGGAGCTTGTTCTTCAATGCACTATTTTATGTTATATTTTGTTTTACTTCTTTAAACATTTATGTTAAATGTCCATTGTTATTCATTAATGTATTCTGCTAATAACTGTTGTTAGAACACTGTTATTTTTGCTACAATTTCACATCATTAAAAAAAATAATAAAAGTACCTAATTGACACTTGTTGATTTTATGTAAAACCCTAACAGACACTTCAAGATATTATAAGACTAGGCAGATACAGGGGTAAAAAAACAATATTAATAAATAATATATACAAATAATATTAATATTAATTATATTAATATACTAATATTAATGAAAAACTATCATTAAAAGGTTATTTATAACACCATTAAGGTCCTATATAGCATTTTCAAAGCATGGTTCTATATGGAACCCTATAAAAAAGGTTCTATTTAGCACTAAAAAGGGTTCTGCTATTGTTACAAGCCGAAGAACGCTTTTCTGGTACTGTTTAGAAACATTTTTCTTAAGAGTGCAGTGATTCTTCACAGCCTCATCCTTTGGAAGTGAAAATAAACCGAATTCACTTTCACAGCACAGAGTGCAGCGTCTTCTTGACATTACGGCATCCACACAAATGAGCTGCAGCGTTTGTGGGGTGTTCAAGTTTTCATGGGATGTGCACGCAGAATGTAGGTGGGCATTATGCAAATGAGTTAACTTGCAAGGTGTGAACTTTAAATGTTTCGAATTTTAAATGACTCCTTTTTAAGCGATTCAGAGTCGACTCTTTCTTTTGAGAGACAATAACTTTATTTCTGATGCGCTTTCAGCTTTACAACTTTGCAGACTGTTTACATTCACATACAGCTACGTTACTTTTCAAAAATCCATAATAAGGGCACTTTAATTTATAAGGCTTATTTGTTTGTTTTATGGAGAACTTGGTTATTCGGGCTAATAAGAGACTAACACTTAGCTATTCCTTTTTATTATACAAGTGTCTCATTAAATGCGTCTACAAATGTATAAAATTGATCCAAGATCAGGTAAAAACCACATAAACACTGGTTCATGACTTCACAGATCTCACCCCTATCCACAAATTGTAAATTCTATGGGTCTAGCTTCCAGTCTCATCCACGTCCAGCTATTTTTAGCTGTACAAAACATTTCGTTTTGCTGGTTGATATTGAACATTTGTGTGTCTTATGATATTATTTTAATGTATTATCTTAATGACGAACACACTGGTTTATAGTGCAAACAGTTTTACCGTTTACTGCACGTTGTTATTCTTCTCGTTATTTATCTGTAACGGCTAATGAACTGGAAGTCTCACCCATAGGCTTACTTCCATGTTGAAGAAAAAGGTGGATAGGGGAACCATTGAAATTTTGAAACAGTTATAACATAACGAAGCCTCGTTTACTGAAAACATGTCACTTTGAGAGTTTCGAATGAAATGATTCACAAAGGTTTTGAAGCTTCACAAAGCCATCACTACAGGTTACCCTTTTCATTTTAGAGTTGACTTTAACAAGTATAAACTAATAATTGTCCTGTATGTATAATTGAATCACAAATCTTACATTTTGAAATTTGCCTTAGTAACATGTTTAAAAAATGAATCAATCAAATGAATCAATTAATTTATGGTTTTTCAATCACACAGGTCATTGTAGAATTGCTCCGGTCATCTAGACGTGGTTTGTATGAGTTTATGATGTTTCTGTACTCTTCCAAGTGACTTCATAAGTTGTAGGTTAGTGGAGAATCCACTGAATTTTTAAACAATGCAATGCTATAGGACTCACCAAGTGCTGTGGGAGTCGCTTCCCTGCTGGTGTGAATCACGATCACAGTGTGAATGAAAGGACGCAGATGTTACCATGGAGTGGGTTACGACATCCTCAGACCATCATTTAGCAGAATGGAATATGCTCACGTCAGAAAAAAAAAGATTCAATTTTCTTGAGATAAAGTATATTGAATATTGTTTACATGTGGAACAAGCATCTTCAAACCTTCAGGAACAGAAGATGTTGTACAAGACAAAAAAAGGTTTCTTGATGCGTTGTGATGTGAAGCATCATTCAAATCTGTTGAGGTAGCTAGTAGCTACTTTATTATACATAGGGGTGGAAATGCTGTGATTCTGAAACATGATGTTTCTACAAGTTTAAAGGAGGGTCTGGCATTGCCAGTAAGAAATCATAAAGTCTACTGTAAGGTTTTGTGTATTCACTTGATTCATCTTGCGGCTTCAATGAGCACAAAATGAGCTTGCTAATGCAGAACACAGTTGCCTTGATAACAGTGTTTGCTGCCACTCTTTGGAATACCAAAATCATTCCTGCCAGAGCGTGATCACATGTGCCTACATTTTCTTGGTGTATTCAAATTATAGGCACCAAATCTGTCTGTCTGTGTCTGAAATTTAAACCCAGCACTATGGGGATTCTGTAAATATTGTGCAATAGTGGGAATGTGCAACACGTCACTTATCCATCCATCCGATCCATTCATCCATCCATCCATCCATCCATCCATCCATCCATCCTACATACTGCAGTTCAAAAGTTTGGGGTCGGTAAGGTATAGACTGATTATTTTCCCCTCAGGGAAGTGTTTTCAGTAAGTTTGATCTGTCAGTGAATCAGTCCAGATGTATTATTGACTCTTTCAGTGTGAATTGTGAAATGGAATCAATCAGTTCACTGAAATGAACCCACACAAATAATTTGTTTACATTTCTGTTTCTTTTAACTCACTGACTTAATTATTTGGTAATAGTGGTAAAAAGCTCATCAGGTTTGTCAGTGACTATCAGTGTGAGGATGGGTAAATAATGATATAAAAAATATATATATATATATATATAATTATTATTATTATTTTTATTTTTATTTTTTTCCTTTGGTCAGATATTCCTTTAAGAGTTTAATGTAAACATGTAATTTGACCTTATTAATGTCTAATAATTAACTGAATATTTCCTACCATCTAACGGTTGTGAAAAGTATCAACTAGCAGGAAGATAACCTGGAATGCCGAATGATTCCAGCAGTTTATTCATCTGCAACATCAGAGGTTGTCCCCAAAACCAGGTTTTCATGTCAGACTGCCTTTGATGATTGAAGTCTTTACTCCAGTTGCTGTGAAAACACGTTTGATTGGTGCTTCTGATCAGCAGCTGTCAATGTCCAAAGACATCTGGCATCATTCAATCTTACTGAAAAACCAAGATTAATTTTTCACGCCGCAGTACCCCGTATCTTACATGTTAAACCACTTTAATTTAAATCCAGATCTAAAGATCTAAAGGATGATATTCTACCCGGTTTGACTGTCACTAAGCTAGAAAAACTTCATACACATTTAGCTGTTTGGTTTGACTCCATTGTGTATATATTTGTGTATATATAGTTAAGTTATAGGGATTTTGTTTTGTGTGTGTGTGTGTGTGTGTGTGTGTGTGTGTGTGTTTTCATTCATTCATTCTTAACTAATTTTAGTACTTCACCTTAAACTTATTTTATTTGAGTTAGTCGCCAAAGTAACATTTATAATATTTTGAATATTTCTAATATTTACAATTTAATTTTATTTCTGCATTATTTAAATTAATTTTTTTATCCTTTTTTTTTTTAAACAAGGATACTGATGTTCTTATTGATATTGTATGCACAAGTTTTTTTGGAAATAATAACACTTAAAATAACATTTTTGAAGTTGTACATACAGTAAAACGATTATTTTAGTACATTTTTCAAAGAAAGAAAAACTTTATAAAATTTACAAAGCAAAATTTACTAGCAAGTAAATATTGTTTTCTAAAACTAGGTAAAATCCCATATACAACTATCCAAACACATAGAGTTGCTTTAGAAATAAGGAAAAGCATGTGTGATGACATTGCTAAGTCAGGTTAAGGTAGAGAAATGCATCAGTTCTACCTGTTGCTCTGATTGCACCAAGGTTTGCAATCGGTGAACATCTGATGGGCTTTGATACGCGAACATTTTGTTCTCCTCCACTGTGTGCTGGCAATGATGTCCCATGAAGCGATCAGAAGCAGATCTTACCCATTCATACGCCTCGTTCTCCTGTCAGCAGTCACCTCCCCCGTGCGACTGCGGCCCGGGGTGACAAAGTGACAGCTTAATCAAGAATGAGTAAGACGAGCGGCGTCCTTGCCCCAACTGTTCAAGTGGAAGGGAGAGAACAAGCGAAAGAGAGAGATAAGGAAGAAAAAACACTAACAGGAGAGAGCGAAACATGTTCGCCGCTGTGTATCTGTGTTTCTGTCTTTGTGTTTGCATGCGTACATGAGCTACAGCAAGCGAGATATTGAGCAGGGAATCATTTCACAAAGTTATGACAGTCGGACGCTTTATCATTTGAGACAGGACTAGATACTGGTACGGGTTAGTGCTGGGCGGTATGACCAACATATATCACTGTATTTTTTTCCTTTGTGTGACTGAACCTTTGTATAGGTTTACAGTGCCCATAATATCAAATACTAATTTGCTATCAAAAATCTATCTATCTACAAAATTTAAAGCCAGCACTATGGGGATTCTGTATATATTGTACAATAGCGGGAATGTGCAACACATTACATTTATTATTTATTTATTTTTTTTACAATTTAGAAACATACATTTGGTATATTACTAGATTTACCGTTTTAAGTTTTTTTTGTTTGTTTTTAACTTGTGGTACATAGTATAGAGGGTTTTTTTGCACTGATGCCAGACTTCATCACAAGGTTATTTAAAAATGAAGTACTTTCTGTGCCACTGGCATCACTAAACAGAATTGCAGAAATAATGGTTGATTATTTCAATAGTGCTTCAACCATTTAAAACCTTGAAACATGTCCCTGCAGGCTGTGCAGTTCAACACAGAGCTCAAAGTGTCATGTTGCTTTGAGATGCTTTGAAACTTGTGTTGCTCTGTCCGCAGGTGTTTCTCAGCTCTTTTTGCTTTGCAAGCACTGTTTATTCTCTTATCTGCTGATATCTGTATTTCTGCTAACTTTATTAAACTTCATGAATGATAATTTAACACTCAGATCTGCCTGGTTATTTCCAGCTGTATTGCTTGTTTAATTTAGGAAATGAGTGTGAGCTTTATTGCATGCAATCAGTGTAAATAACCAGATGTATTTAAATCCAGTTGAAAATTAATTTGAGCATTTAATTTTTTTGTATTCATTTAAATGTCATCCATTCATATAATCTATATAATTCGGTACTCTACTAAATTGAAATATGATTATTTCATTATTTCTTGTTGCATGCCAGAAAAGCCAAAAGATATATACATATTAAAATTATATATGTATATATGTATATTCAAATTCAGTTCAAATGTGACTGGAGGTTGAAATTTAAGAGGTGAATCAGTTTGTTTAACAATAACTTAGGAATGATGTGCACTGCAAAAATCATGCACAGCAAGACCGATAGTGTTTATTAAGGAAGTAAATAGGGTCAATTTTGATTTCATGTTGAGTTAACTCCTACAAGCTGTGTATGCTATTGGAAATGTCTCATTTATTCCTGTTTCTGACAGCCACCAACCTCTGCACCCCACCTAAACTGCTTTCCATGCCTGGATTTTCATGAAAATGCAGTAAAGATGCATTTTGCAGCATTGCAGGAAGAATGTGCTAATTATCTCCCGTTGGAGTCAATTGTTCATGTGGATTCGTGATGATAGCCCTCTAGTCTTGTTCTCAGAGAGCGGCTCTCTCCATGAGTTGTCTTGCTAACAGCTTGGCTTTTAGGACTCAAACTGAGAACTAAGGGCAGCGAGTGTCAAAGCACCAACTCTGACGACTCTAACTTTCTCTGTCAAACTCGCACACCGTGATCTCCGTCTGTTTTGAGGACTGATTTACAGTTACGCTCACTGGAGGATTTTGTCTGGAATTAAGTTGGGGAATAATTCATGAATTTCATGCCAACCGACTGAACAAACTTTGACAGACAATATATATTAGGTAGCAGATTTTGAACAAATTATTTTATTGAGTCTGATCTTTTTTTAATTGGTTCAACTGAATAAACTTGCATGACTTAGCGTATTACTTGATTTTGTGAACCACTATCACCATACCTACATTTTTTAGCATACTTTAGCATGTTTTAACATGTTGGCAATGTGATATAACATGTTTTAGTATGTTTAGCACATTGTCAGCCTGTTTTAGTATATCACTAGTATGTTGCTAGCATGTTTTGGAATGTTTATAACATTACTTAATGTTTTAGCATGTCATTAGCATGTTACTAGCATCATATAACATGTCTTAGCATGCAGTTAATTTAACACATTGTCTGTATGTTTTAGCATATCTCTAGTAGGGGAGCGCGGGGCGTTTACGGTATTTACTAGTTGCCATATCAAAACTATATAGAGAAAAAAAGTATGCCAAAATTCTGAAATATTTTGAAGATATCGCTGAATATTTATTTTACCATAGTAAAAGTGCATTTCTGGCTGAAGTAAATTTTTAATCTCAGTTTTTAGTATTCTTTTAAAATAAGAACAATCTGCTATTATTTCAGTCTCCAATCTGTTATTTATCAGTTTAGACAGTTCTTTAATGCTTTTCTAATTAGCAGATGACACTAACCAGTTGCGCAGATGGGAAACATTGTAACACTGCGTTACAATGTACTCCGCTATTATTAAACTACTATTCTATGACATTATCAATGTAATTTACTCTATTTACTTTTATGAGTTTTAATGAGATACCACAAGAAACAGATGAATAATGATTGACAATCAAAGTTTAATGTTCAGAAATTATTATTTCAAGAAATGTAAAGCATGTTGGCTCGTTTATGTGATTGTGTTCTATGAGAGGTGTGTGTGGAGGAAGGGGAGTGAATGTCTGTGTTTTTCTGAACGTCTGAATGTGTTTCTTCATCTCTTTGCCACCCCCACCCCCTCCCCAAAAAAAACGAAAAAAAAAAAAACTGCTGAATAATTTTAACCGCTTCATTGAAATGAACTGTTCAAAAGAATCAATTTACAGAACTAAGACTTCCCATCAGTTCTATTAAGTGTATGTATTCATTTCTTTAGACCCAGAGATGTTTGTTAATTCAAAATCAAGTGGCCATGAACTCACACCTACTTTGAGGGCTTATTTTGAATTAATGCATTTTGAAGTATCTGTAAATGTGGTCACTTCTGTGAGCTTTTGAAATCTTTTCACCGCTCTCACCGGACTCTTAGAAGCACCTTTTCTTGATCTGCCGCTCTCCTCGGCTTTTCAGTCCACCAACCTCTCACCTCTTTGAAGTCTTTAAAACTTGTTTTCCCCTCTTATAGCTAATATATATATATATATATATATATATATATATATATAGGGTAGAGTGGGGGAAACACCCCTCTTAAGCTTAAATGTGTTCAGAAAAGTTATCATAGTTTTAGTGACACTGACATAAATTATAAACCATGTATGAAAAATGTCCAGAGTTTTCATGTTATTAGATTTTTTACAAAAATTAAATTTGTACCAAGGGGGCGTTTTACCCCACCTATAGGGCAAAACACCCCCATGGGTGGGGTAAAATGCCCCCTAGTCAAACAAAGCAATTTGCTTTAAACGTTTAGAGCAAAATCAGAGTACAGGCAGTTTAATCTTAAAAAAAAGAATATAATCAATAATTATGAATTACAAAATTATAATAGCCTATTTGAAATGCTAGCTCATACTAACTGGCTAGCTAACTAGCTACCTGATGCTAACTTGAGATAATTTTATATATGAAGTTCAAATATTGTGATTCAACCAACTAGGTTGAATACATTTGATGGAAAAAAGGAAAGGATTTTATGTTCAGAACTGAATAACTACAGTAATTGCCCATTGCCACTGGGGGCATTTTACCCCACCTGGCTGGGGGCGTTTTACCCCACTGACTATGTTCGGGGGAAAAAAATTATGTCATTCTGAAAATATAATTATATTTTTTTAAAATAACACATACTCCCCATCTACAGGCCCAATTGTTCTCATATCATATATAACTGTGATGTTCAACAAAACAACAAGCTTTAAAACACTTTTTTTTCTTACCGCTGAAAATTAGCTCATTTACTGTGAAATCCATTTTCTCTCCGGTACATCACCAGTGTAAGCTTCATGGTGAAAACTTCTACATCACTCTCGTCAACGTAGTCCATAGTTACAATAAAAATGTATCTTGACTTTATCTTGTGGTTATTTCAAGAAAAACAGTAGGGGGGCGTTTTCTCCCACTCTACCCTATATATATATATATATATATATATATATATATATATATATATATATATATATTTATGTATGTATATGTATAACACTCTTTCAGATCTTCTAGCATAATAGAAACTACTGTTCAAAAGTTTGGGGTCAGTAAGATTACGTTTAAAGAAATTGATACTTTATTATATTTAAATATATTATCAAAAGTGAGAGTAAGTACTTTTATAATGTTGCTAAAGATTTTTATTTCAAATAAATGCTGTTCTTTTGAACTTTCTGTTGATCAAATAATCTGAAGAAGAATGCAAAAACACACTGTGACTTAAGACATGCTATAAACATGATAGAACATGCAAATGACAAGCTATAATATAAAAAAACAAATGCTAGTAATATGCTAGGGATGTGTTAAAAGGTTAAGTCATAGTATAAACGTGTTAAAGTAAGCTAGTGATGTGCTAAACACAACCGAGTCTCATGGCATTTTTGTACCCGGGTGCACTTTTTAGCGAGACACGAAATACGTACCAATAACTACATATTACTGCAGTTTCAGTTTCCAAAAGACACAAACACTAGAGGCAGTAAAACTCAGACAACTTTTACTCCTTTTCACACAAATTTACAGAGTTTTGATAAATAAAGTGTATTTTTCGCATAATGACCTTAAGAATATCATGTTACAACTTCAAAACAATATTAATATGCTGGGAAATTTGAAAACTGATGCTTTGGAATGTTAGCATCGCACATATCCAGCCTCGTATCTATGGGTTTTCATAGACAGTAGGTTTGTTTGTTAGCTCACGGAGTACGGAGTCGTACTTAGTAGACGAGGAGCTCCGGTTCGAATCCAATGTAACTATAGTTTGACAAAACACTTCAAATCTACACATAAGGAAGTTGAAATGGCACGGATGCATCAACAAATACGTTTTTATACCAGTTTTACATTTGTTAACACTATCGGGTAGGTTTAGGGGTGGGTTTGGTGTAGGGCATATTTCCAACACGATAGAGCATTACAGACCCCGAATATTTGAATTCTGAACCGCTGCAATACGTACCCCTAGCAACATAATAAAAACACAGCAATACATACCTATATCAACATAATAAAAACGTGCCAGGGTTCACGTATTTAACCTGTGTTTTAGCGCCACTCATTGGACATTTCTCTTTGAAACTGCGGCGAAACGTGCAGTAAGGTACGTAAAACGGTGTCGCACAGAAAGTGCACAGAGGTACGTATTTTTATGAGACCAGGCTTGCTAAACATGTTAAATCATGCTTGCAACATGTAAGCAATGTGCTAAAACATGGTAGCAATGTACTAAACATGCTAGCAACATGCTAGGGTAGTGTTAAAATATTAAACCATGATAAAAACATGCTAAAATATGTAACAACATGCTAGTGACGTGTTAAAACATGCTAGCAACATGCTAGGGACATGTTAAAATGTTAAGTCATGCTGTAAACATGCTAAAACAAGCTAGTGATGTGCTAAAACATGTTAAATCATGCTTGCAACATGTAAGCAATGTGTTAAAACATGGTAGCGATGTGCTAAAACATGTAACAACATGCTAGTTAGTGTTAACACATGCTAGCAACATGCTAGGGACGTGTTAAAAAGTTAAGGCATGCTATAAACGTGTTAAAATGTAATAGCGTGCTAGTGATGTGCTGAAACATATTAACTCATGCTAGCAACATGCAAGCAATGTGTAGAAATGTAAAACATGGAAGCAATGTACTATACATGCTAACAACATGCTTGTGACATGCTGAAATGTTAAATCATGCTATAAGCATGCTAAAACATGCTAGCAATGTGCTAAAAATGCTAACAGCATGCTAGTGACATGTTAAAATATGTTATATTATGCTATCAACATGTTAACAACATAATGTGCTAAAACATTATATCTTGCTAACAGCGCATTAAAAATGCAGGGAACTTTCTAAAACATGTTAGCAACATGTAGTAAAACAAGCTAGCAACATGCTAAAACATGTTAGCAATGTGCTAAAAGGAACATCAAAATGAACTTTATCTAGTTTTAAATTGTAATAACATTTCACCATATTACTGTTTTTACTGAATCAGATAAATACAGCATAATAGACTTGTTAAAAAAATGTATTGACCACAAACTTTTCATGATGGTCATTAGCATAAATCGTTTTAAAACACTGTTTGAGTGTTTCAGGATTAAAATCATTGAGTCAGCGTGACAGGATGTGACGTTTTCATGCACTCCAGTGAGTGTAATGCAGTGTTTCATAATTATTCATGAGTCTGCATGGTGTTATCCTATGAGCAAGCTCTGTCTCATCATTATTCATGACACCACGTGACATTTTTCTAAAACAAGCGCTTCAGATGCTCAGCGGGCGCTTCACTGAGTTGATGTCACGCTGAAGGGTGTGAGTGTTTTTCGTTTGCATGGCTTCCCCGCAATGCTGGCAGAGCGACAGGCTTTCAATCAATGACCGACACCTTTGAAACGTTTGTGTGCAACAAGTATTTATTACTGAGAGTTTCTAGATTTATGGAGACATGGACTGGGGCTCATTTGATAGTCCCAGACACAAACACCATCCATCCTTACTGTGAGTGTGTCAACCTTTCAAACCTCTCAGGTTTGTGAATCAACAGTACAGAATAGCCTCCAAAGTTATTAAAAATGCAAAAGCACGTGCAAAGTATAAATGCAAGCGGCTGGGAATTGATCGTCCAATTACCAGTGATAAATGGTCTTTCTATTTGTTTAATGTACTGTGAGCTCACACAACTCTGTATCTTTGTGTTTTATATGGAAATATAAACTGGAGAATAACATGTCCATATTTGATAGTGTTAACTATATTGAAATATAAATATTTACAGGCCTGTTTTCAAGTACCGAATCTGAAGAAGTAATCCAAGGTTTCTGTTACTGCCTATATATCCTCAAACGTCGGCTCTGTTGTTGTTGTAACTGTTGTGGTGGATGCCACCTACTGTAGACCATGTGAGCTGTGATTATTGTAATTGTTTCATCATCAGTCCTCCTCTGCTGTCACCCTTAGTTGTAAATTAATAACCAGCTCTGCAGGCTCACAAGTTCTGTGTGTTCCAGTCTTGCCTTCATGCTGTTCAGTGCCCACCATCGCCCAGTTTTGCTGCCTTAGATTTACGTGAACTCTCAGCTTCAGAGCAACAGTTGTTCATGTTAGATGTTGTACAACAAGATAGATAAGACACAGACAACTCCCAAAACATGTTCAAATCAAGAATATTTGACAGACTTTTGATTTCAAGAGAAGCAAATCTGAGGTGTGTTTAATGGTGGCCGTGATTCTACAATCTGGCTCTGATATTCAACAACACATCTAAATCACAGGGTGATGAAGTGCATACATTTGTGTAGACACTGAATTGTACAAAATCCATGTAAAAAGGTAAAAAGCATATTCCTTTTACATATACATTGTATACAAAAAGATAGCAGATATACATTTAATTTATAATGGAATTTTATAATTAAATTATTTTTTATATAATTAAATTAATTAAAATTACAACTTTAAAAAAAATATTTTAAATAATCAAAATATAACTGAAATCCAATAAAACAAAAGAAATATTAGATAAAAAAATTAAACAAATCTGAAGAACTAAAATTATTTAAAAAACATTATTATTAAAGCAACTAATACATATATAAACCAAAAACAATTAAGAAATTGAATGACTTCACTTAATTTAAATTAAACTGAAACATAAAAGCTTCAAAATATTAATAAATACTATAATGGTATATAAATAATTATTAGTGTTGTCAAACGATTAATCACATCTAAAATAAAAGTTTTTGTTTGCATAATATGTGTGTCACGAATCTGGTCCATGCACTTCTGGACAATCACCACCAGAGGTCACCCACTCACAGCATTGACTCTTGCACCACATTACTGTTG
>JAFVLL020041885.1:0-14412 GCA_021397915.2 Tor tambroides
ACAGTTGTGCTGCTTCATATGTTTGTGGAAACTGTGATACATTTTATTTTTCAGGAATCTTTAATGAATAAAAATTTCAAAAGAACAGCATTTATTTGAAATAGAAATCCTTTCCAACATTGTAAATGTCTTTACTGTTGCTTTTGATCAATTTAATCCATCCTTGATGCATTTAAAAAAATCCAAAAATATACATCCATACGTAAATAATTTTGACTTATTTAAGATTACATAACTTGAAATCACAGTGGGTAGGAAATATTTTAAATAATAGACTGAAAAATAAAAAAATGTAAATGCTGTTATTGGTAGTTTTTTGTACCACAACTTAATACCTCCTTCTGTATCAGCAGACATCTAGACGTCTATAAAATGAAGGCGTCAGCTTCCATATGCGCTGAGGAATATGTCATATATCGTAAAAACTGACGCTCCTGCAAACACTGCCTGAACAGGCTATCAAATAAGCAGCTTCTCAAAGTTTATGGTGCGGGTCTGTTCAGATGATGAGTGTGTGATGAAGACCTCATCCTCATCTTCATCTTCTGCTGTAGGTTCATGCCTTTACAACATGAGCAGAGCTGTCACTCATCACAGGTTGTGTCTATAAGTCTTTCTCTTCCTATACTGAAAGAAATGTAGTGTAGTTTTCAGTGTTTACTGTAGTTTTCACTTAGAAATTGTGTAGATTTGCAAGTAACACCCTGAATGTTCAATTTTGAAGTGTAAAGACTAAAATTGTGTTTTCCTGTAAAACATAGTCCAGTAATTGTTTATTTACAGTTTCAAACATATCTACACACTCTTTAGTGATGGAAGATGGTGCACATGCAGAGTCGTGCAGAGTCAGCATGATCACATAAGCACACACTCATGCAAACGAAAAAGCGAGATGCATCTCATAAAGAATTTTCTCTGTATTTCTGGCTGTTGATTCTGCAGCCTCTGGTTATGTATTTGACTCGGGTTGGTTTGGATTCAATACTGTTAATCTCCAGCGTGTGTAGACCTGAGCGGCCCATCCCAGAGCCTCACCCTGCCTTATTGGCAGCACAGGCTCTCAGTTAGTCATACTTGCCCGACCGCTCAGATATGTTTCAGTGGTTAATCATTAAAGAGGCGTATACTTGTGCGTGCGTGTGTGTGTGTGTGTGTAATGTCTATTGGCATGAGTAGGTTTTAGAGCATGATTGTGTAATCCTGTTCCTGTAATGTCTCTTTCGACCAGTTCTACACTCGTTTAGCGCTCCGTTTCATGTGAAGTTACACAACTCTCCACTCTCAAGGCTTCCTGTTGCGTTATTCTTTAGAGAGTGTGATGATTTAGTGTGTGTTTGGAGAGGGCGTGGGATTCTAGATGAGGCATGCTGGCGGACACACCTTCCCACTCACTTTCCCTGATTCCACCCCTTCTTCTTCCTGCCTCGGCTCCACCAACATGACAATTTAGGGCCGAGGCGGAGCCAAGCGTATCCCGCAGTGCCCTCCAACCTCCATGTCTCACTGCAGTCAGAACAGGAGCAGGCCTACAACCTGTAGCTAGTGGCATCCTTTAGAGGAGATAGAAAATGGACAGCAGGAGTTAAACTGAAAGAAGGCAGAACGGGAACATCACTGTGACTTTCGATTCGGACAAGTGAAGATAAGGAGCTTGTAAAGAACTGTGGATTGTGAGCTCTGTGTTAGCGTGACGTAAAGGAGATGAGTACGCAGCAGAGACGGAGGGAATATTCGACCGACAGCCTGGAGAGGGACAGGGAGAGGATCCCTTCAGATGACTTACACTATCAGGGAATGCTGAAAGCTTTGGAAGGCAGGAAAGGTACTTAGGAAAGCTCTCTGATACACCTGCTTGTGATGGAAGAGAAAGATTTGTTCTTTGTAAAGTCAGATCTCTGGTTATTATTAGTTATATGAACTTCACAGACTTATATTGAAACAAATCTTTTATTTTAATCAGTATTTTCATTGTGGCTTCTTGTAAAGTTTGTTAAAAGTTCTTAGGTAACACTTTATTTAGACATTCCACTAACTAGAAATAGCTTTGCAACTACATGTCAACTCATTCTGTTAACCTTAACCTAACAGTCTACTAGTACTCTAATGAGAGTTAGTTCACATGTAGTTGCAAAGTTGCTTAGAGTGGACTATAGAAATAAGCCATAACCTATTCATAAAACAAGATTAATTTAATTGAGAAGTGAAACTGTATCTGATTCAAGCATAAATAGGGTAAGAAAAACAATTTCATTCAAGTAAATGTATCTTATTTTACTGAAAAACATTGTTTATTATTGTTATTGCAATGTATATGGCTCAGGTTTCTTCTTCAGCATATCTTGATGTATTAATATTTGTTCATGGTTCCTGCATTAAAGACACCAACCATGAGAACAATATTTTACAGCCTTTTGAATGCAATCTTGCAAGCAAACAGGATTATATTAGAAGATATTATGATGAGATCTCATTATTTTAAAAACAGCATTTAAGTCTTAATATATTTGAAAGTTTTTAGTAAAGCAGTAAACAAGCCAAGTTTTATCACTAGGCTTATAATGTTTGCAATCTGTCATTGCTCTGCCCAGGTGCCTTTAATTCACACTATAAAAGTCTCACAAGGAAGCTCTCTCACCTGATCAAGGCCATTGACTCCATATTTAAATAGATGACATATTTACCAGCGTAAAATGTGTTAAGTGGGACCGAGCGACATTCAGTGTTGTCCTGTCCTGTCATCACAGTCCTGATTGGCTTGTTCAGTATGTCATCAGCAAGCAGAGAAAGTTCATTTGACACTATATCTAGGTATACATATCACTGCGTAAAGTAACACTAGATAAAATGTAATTTCATAAATAAAATATGAATTTTCTTTCATGCCTCACACACCCCAGAGGGCAGGAAGAGTGTGCTGAATCACAAGGGCATTGGTTTAAACATTAGCGCTGTAACATTATACATGTGAGAGAGAGGATAGAAAGCAATTAACGGTGGTCAAAGGACGAAGCTGACGACCCCCGTAAAGATGCTCATAATTATCCACATCATCACCCACAGTAAGACTCTACAGACACTGAAGGGAAGTCTTACATTAATGACAGAGGTCAAGGTTTACTGCCTCCACCCATGATAGTCACCATGGTTATATTTCATAATCTGCTCGTCATACTCCACCCATCAAAAACAGAAGTCCTGCGGGTCTGAATCAGCTGTTCCCTCAACACTCAACAATCACTGGGCGTTTTAAAGGACTCTTGCAGCAGCTCAGCAAACAATTTCAATTGTGTATCTTATTATGCATTGCAGTATCATGCTGTACTTGACAAAATTGTACTGAATGGGGAACATGATTCCACAGAAGCATAAATTAATTGGATCGAGGTGTTGCGATTTGCTCTGTTTTGGCTCATGCATTTCTTCAGGATTGCTTGATATTTGATTCCTATAGTATCTTTAAATGTTTTTCAGTCCTTGCAGCAAAAAGGCATTGTCAAAGCATGACCCGTCATCACCATCCTTCAAATTAGAGTTGGTGTTGGGATGTCCTGTGCACCTGATGCTGTTGGTTCAGATTTGGTCTCTTCGGGCCATAGAACAATCTTCCCAGTCCTACTTGTGATTTATACTAACTCTAGCTGAGATATGATTCCAGTTTACAGCAGTTTTCTTCTTGCACTTGCTCCCAGAAAGAAATCTCTATCATAGAGACTTTTCTTGCTTCTGCATGCTGCATACGCAAAGATCTAATTTTTCACTGTGAGTTTGAACACTAACTTCACACTTTACAATATATTAGGTGGCTTTAACTTACATGAGCTAACATTAAATACCTGCAAGATAATGGATTTGCTGTGTAACTACATGTTGTTCTGGAAAATTCTGTTACACTTTATTTATTTATTTTTTTTAAGGTGTCCTTGTTGCAGTGTAATTATACATTTAAGTGCTGAGTAATATTAATTGACTACATGTGCTTAGTATATGGTTAGGATTATGCATAATTTATTGTTATTGTAATAGTAAGTACATGTAACGTGTAACAAGGGACACCTTAAAATAAAGTGTTACCGAAAATTCTCACATTTTTTGCTAATGAGTTTGCGGTAAGGTTAGGTTCAGGAGTAAGGGTAAGGTGTGGGTTATAGTGGTTGGGTTTTGTGGTAAGCGTTGAGTTACAGATAGGGATAAAGTAACGACATGTTAATTAAGTATTTTAACAAGTACTTTAAATGTAATTACAATGCACCAACATGTATGTATCAAATGGTTAAGTACACAGTAGTGTAGCTAAGACCAACTAATAGAAAGAGTGACTAACTTTACTAACTCACAAACTTTAACCATAAATGTGAGCATGCTGCTTCAAATTACAGCCTTTCTCTGAACAACACAGAGCTGCAATGTTTTGCGCGTTCTCCAGTAATGATGACAGATGCAAGTGTTGGTAATCTGTATGAGGCAGCAGCAGCGGCGTGGATGGTGTTTCTGCAGGCTGTGGGTGTGTCTGTGGTGTTCAGGTAGTCATGAGTGATGCACACTTAGGATTAAAGCTATGGTGAATTTTCCCAGCCTGAGGCCTCGCAATGCATTGCGTTTTCTTCCCTCCGAACCTTTACTTGACTATGGAGCCGTCTCCTGCAGTCATTACTCTCCAGCTTTACCCAGAGATCACTTTCTCACATGGGTGCTGGGTTTTAATAGAACCAGTAGGAGATGTGAGGCACAAAAAGAGCTGATTTAAAAACATTCTGGTGTGGGTTATAGATGTTGCACTTGCAGTTCGGCGGTTTCTTTATTAAACGGTCAGGTTTGAAACACACTCACAATAGTCGTTGCATCAGTGTTGTTTTGAGCTGAGCGTAACATTCAGACCAACAGATCAATGATTCGAAAGCATCACAGAGATTTACTCTGAACACTGCTGAAGTGTGTTGAATTTTCGTTTTCTTTGTCTTTTGCAGATGAACGGGACAGAGTGCAGAAGAAGACTTTCACAAAATGGGTGAACAAACACTTAATAAAGGTACATTTATGTTCATTATTCACTGCAGTTTTTCTAGGTAAAATGACCGGTTCTTGATGCTCTTAGTAATATAAGTTTTCTTTTTAACAAACAAATCCAATGCTTACTATACACTTTCGCAGCACAAGTATCATAGGTTTAGTCCATGAATCAACCCTTGTAGGGTTTGAACCTGCAATGGGCGATGTGATCGACATCTTATATATTGTTGTTGTGAAATAAAATGATATATCACAATGTAGTTTTAATGGAAAAATGTTTGTAACAAAACTAATAATAGCCTAACTAATGTACAGTAAAAACAAAAACATTCTGACACTTATTTAAGACAAGTAAACAGTCAGTTATCAATAGAAACAAACCATTTAAGTGTACTAAAAAAACTGTGTTAAGGTTTTCTGTACTCTAGCTTTGGGTGTGTGCACTTAGAAAACTGATAAAAAAAAAAGTGTTGTTTTAGAATAATTGAATTACTATTATAGTTGTTTTCAAACGTTTTTATTTTTCATTTTAATTTTAAAGTTTAAAAAGTAAAGTAAATTTGTTGTAAGTTTTTGTCATTTGTCATCATGTTTTTATCCCTAAATATATCTATATAATTTTACAGTTTTAGTGATTTTCATAAACCAGGGTTTAAAAAAGGCTAAAAGGTAAAACTATTTTTTTTTTATTTTATTTAATTAATTTTTTTTTTGCTTTAGGTTTGGTTTTACTTTCAGCTAACTAATAATATTTGTAGTCAGAACAGTGTGCGAGTTTCGAATTAAGTTCTTTCATGTTTTATTGCACTTTAATGATGTAAAATCGCTTTAAGAAAGGCTTAAAAACATACTTTTAAAAACACAAACTCTGCAATGTCATGTGAGCATAATCACAATAGACAGATAATACTCGTTGTTAAATTTCTACCAGTTTATCATGTCTCCCAGCATATTGCTCACACATACTGTACCACAACTATTAGTTAGCAGTGCAATTTTTAACCACTGTGACACAACACCCAGTTTAGAAACTAGTGTACTCATCTTAAAGTCTCTTCAATATTGTGAGACATAACAGCTGTTATTAGCACTCATACAAATCAGTCAAGCCTGTTCATTCACCGTAGAGGAGGCAAAAAAAAGAGACCCCTTCAGAATAAAGGAGTTGATATGAGACAAACCTGGATGTCAAAAACATCTGGATTCGTTTTGCAGCATGCATGTCATATTTAGGATATAAACACTTGTCAGTCCAGCCAACAGTAGCTCATGTGCTGCAGATGTTTGGCTGGGTTTGTCTGCTCATCTTAACCCTAACATAGAGATCAGTCTGATTTAAAGCCCTTTATCTGTGATTAAACAAAAGCCCAGTTCGCATGAGACTGTTTTCTCAGAGGAGGACTGAACTTTCTTCTGAACTGAAACTTTTTCTCACACATCTTTGGTAAAATTTACAGATCAAATGAACAACTGTTTAGGCAAATTCCTCTGAGAAATGGGTTTTGATAATGCTTCTCCTAATTTATTTTGACCTTTTAAATACCTTATCTCATAATACTACCTTACCTTATTTGCAATGAGTTTTGGCAAAGTTTCTGGTTAAAACAATAGTTTTATATACTGTACTTTACATTAATTATATACACAAAGTTATACAGCTCTCTTTTTTCGAAGTGATTTTATGATGTGCATCCAGGGCACACCTACATAAACCTATCATTTTACTTGGCAGCAAATGTTCAAATCATTTGTATTTAGTACAAACACTGAGTATGTTTCCACCCTTTATACCATCAAGTATAAGCCCTTATTTTATCATAATTTGGCTCTACAATATTTGCTGACTGAATGTTTGAGTTTGACCTTGACAAACACTTCGAGATCACAAAAACAGTTTGCGCTGTGGTTTGTACCTGTCATCAGCTGTTATCTAGCACTTATTAGAGGTTTTTATTGCTTTGTGCTGACTGAGCGGAGTACTGTATGTGCGAGAAAAACTAATGGTAGAATATATGGAGAAAGAGGTTAGTAGGGTTTGATACACCCATACGTTAGTTAGGTCAGGATTGGTGTTTTGCCAATGTGTGACTCGAACACACACTGTGATATAATACACATTACAGAAAAGAGTCATTGATTGTGATGAAACTCATTGCAATCATAGAGAGTATGATTTGTGTGTGAGGTTCTGCTGGTGGATCTGTTCAGTCATCTTGACTGACATTTAATGCATCAACAGAGACCTCTAGTGGCTCAACATGAGCTTGTTTTCACTTCACTGACATTTCACTTTCAGTTAGATTAATAGATGTTCAGTTGATTTTATTGTGCTGGACTTCAGAAGTAATGCCAATTTGGCTTCTCTTTAGACCTCAGCAGTTTCTCTCCATTGTCCTTTCCTTGTCCTCTGCTTCATACAGCAGTTAGATAAAAGTCATTTACCCAGCTTAAAAATGCTTTATATTAAGTAAGTAAATACATAAAATATAATTACAAGAAAGGGCAATTCTGAACATTTGATTTCTGATATTTGTAAAGTATGTAGTACAAATTTCTAGCAATTATTTCCAGTGAGTGTTCCTCAAGGCATAACAATATTTAACTAAATAGAATGTTATGTTTCCATGATGGAAAAAGGATTCATTTACTCATTCTCATGTCGTTCTAAAATCACTTTGATTTTTTTTTTCTCTGTGGAAGCCAAAATGAGTTATTTGGCAGAACATCCAGGCTACTTTTTTCCATACAAATCAAGTGCAAATCAGCTGAAACAGTCAAGCCATGAACAAAAACTACCATCAGTGGTTCATATGAAGTGTTTGTTTAATGTGAAGGCTTTGTTTGAAAAACAGTCTGGACTTTCTGTTAAATATCATATTTTTTTGGTCTGTGGAAAAAGATAAATCGCAGGTTTAGAACATGATAAAAGGAGAGTACAGTAAATGACTGAATTTTTAGTCATATACAGTAACTGATATAGTTTCAGCGTCAGTTTTTAAATCACACTAATCTCAATGTGGTCCTTCATCGTTCAACTTTCACTGCTTTCTTCCATTCATTCTTCAAATCAGTGTAATGCTTTCATTCATCTGTCTGTGCTCTTGTCTCCTCCTCCTCCAGCACCAGAGAGCTGAGGTAGGTCCATCTGTCAGCGTGTCCCAGCAGGCTCTGCTCTCTCACACACGTTTAGTGCTCCTGTCCTCCCTGAGGCTCTTCTGCTGGCACATGAGGAATGTAGAACCATGCTCACAGCTTGAGCTTGAAAATGGTCCATTGGTTGCCATTCGTTTTAGTCTCTTGCATTGCAGCAAAGAAATCTGCAGCAAAAAATGCAAAGTGCAGCAAAAGAAGTCTGAAGGGCCTGATTGCATGTCCTGTGCATGAAACACCATCTGCTCACTCACATACTGTATGTACAGTGACAACAGCTTTGTCATTGCTTCCTATAATCCAAATACAATGTTGCAAAATTTTGAAATTGTGAAAGGCTTTTCTGTGTTACACTATTAGTTCAAAAATAGTTGATCCTAAAATCCTGTCATCATTCACTGACCTGTCATGTTCTTCCAAACCCATATGCTGTTATTTTTCACTGTTAATTTTTGTATATTTTGTGTGACCACGACTGTCGAACTCAATAAGGACCAAAAAAACCCAAAAACAAATGCCAAATTTCATTGTCTATTCCACGTTTAAACTTCTGTGTCACATTTGACACAGTGCAGTTTGTCAAAGATTTTTGATTTCATAATTTCAGCAAATTATCATTGATGACTTATGGAGTCATTTTTTATACTTTTGTTTTGTTCTTTTATCCTTCCTGAATCTTGACAGATTTGTTTGCAATTATATATATAAAAAAATAATAAATAAATATTGGATTGGAACCAGGGTTAAACTAAAACTTAAAACAAAAAAAAATTAAAATATAAATAAAAAAAGAAGGGGAAAAAAATCTGTTACTTGAAATAAAATAAATGTTAATAGAAATTAATTTAAAAAAATTATTTCAGCTATATTTAAAAATGGCAAACAACAGAATTACTAAAACTTTAACTAAAATTAAATTGAAAACTAAAATCTAAAAATCTAATTTAAAATATGAACAAAAGCTGCAATATATATCAGTGATACTAAAATAACACTGATTGGAATGTGTTTGCAGTGAATAAATGCTCACAGAACTGACAGTTTTCCGTGAACTGTACCTTTAAGGATTTTTCAGGCGAGCTGTAGAGAAGCTGTAGAGTGTTTTGCAGCAGTGCATGTTGGGTGTAGCTGCATGATAAATACCTTAGGAAGCCCAGTTTGTCTTTCATCCACAGAAAAGCTGTATGTTTTTATTACTGACTATTATTATTATTACTGACTCAGTGAGGTTTTATAAACCAACTGTACAATGATTGAGTTGATTTAGAAAAGCTTCAGAATTGAATTTAAACTCTGTCACTCAGTAAATCATTTGTCACGGATCTTTTTTGACGAGAGGCAGGTGAGCCGCTCTTCTGCCTGCAGCTATGCATTGCCCTGTCCTGTAAAACGCAAATGAATCACTTTGAATTCAGTGTTTTTTTGTTTTGTTTTTCCCCCTCTTAACAAGAGACATACATGCTTGTGTTTAGAGTCCCTACTCGAGTTGCCCTGTTTTGGAGTCTTAACTGTTTCAGATACCAGTACCAATATTCAGTAATCAGAATGTGCTACGAACACAATACCACAGTTTTAGTATTTGTTTCCAGCAGTCAGCATTGTGATTGAGGAATGAAATCTTTAGAATTGACTGCAGATTTGGGTGTGATGACTTTAAGTGTGACACTCATAAATTGATCTTTGTTTTTGTTCTCCGTCCTCAGACTCAGCGTCATGTGAATGACCTGTATGAAGATCTCCGAGATGGACATAACCTGATCTCCCTTCTGGAGGTCCTCTCCGGGGAGACACTGGTGAGTGTAACCGAGCTTCTTCCTCCACTAACGCAGCTAAACAGCCAGGCAAGACCCATCTCTAACCCCATTCAGCCTCTCCACCTCCAACCTTACCCTCAGCCTTCAAACAAATCCAAAGATCCAGACCTCCAGCTCAACGAAGACCTGAACACCCCACCATATTAATGGGTGATGCCTTGGAATTCGAAACACGTTTTGTTGAATCACACCCAAAAACACTGGGTTCAGATATTCCAGGCAAATTCTTGACATCTTCCCATCAAACTGCTTCATTTCTTGGCTGTAGCTGAGACATCACTCTTCGGCTTTTCCTCTTTGACTCTTTCTCTGCCTTTCATCCCACCTTCCTTTGACTCTGACCCACCATCTCTTTGCTGACCTTTGCCCTTTGACTTCTGTCTGCTCTCTTTGCACTCCTCTTGCTGGTCAAGCCGAGGGAGCGGGACGTTGTGCGGAGCGTGCGGTTGGTGAGTGATGCAGATGCTTCATTAGCATGGGTCACTCACTGTGGCTGGCCTGCGCATGAAGTCACGTCCGCCAGTCTTGCTGTAGTCTTGTTTTCATTTGTTATCAGAGTTACTTCAATGCTATGTCTCACGGCTATAAAATGTTAGGCGTCGCAGCTGATTGATATAAAGATTACAGGGTAATTATTCAGCAGGTCGGCAGCTAAATGTTGAAAGACTTCATTAAGAATTCGAAATTTAAAAAAGATTCAAGATGGAAAAAAACTGTCTTAAGCATGTTTTTTTCTTCTAGTTTTAGGGACTTTTATTATGAAAGTTTACTATTAGAAATGTACTCTTATTGATAGTTTTCACGTGACGTCACACCCTTATAGGAGCGCCCACCTGGAGGACAAAACCAAGCTTTGCTCCACTGACCGCCTGTTATTTTTACTCAGTTTGCATTAAGTAGCAATGTAGTAAAACGCAGATATTAAAAGGTGAAATTCAGTAAACACCTTATTGATGATGTATATTTTGTACAGGCAAGCAGATGAAGCCAGGATATAAACACAATGTGCAAAGTAGGTTTCCCATAGAAAACCATTAGAATGAAAACTCTGAACCGTTAAGCGGATTGTGTTCATATTCCGGCCTCATCTGCTTGCCTGTGTAAACTATGCATCATTAATATAGAGATTACTGAATTTGATCTTTTAATATTACTGTTTTAAATATATTAAGGCACTTTAAATGTCTTTACAACGTTTGGTCGCACCGTTTAATGATTGAAATATTGCCACGGGTGCTTAATATTGCAGATGGCCAAATCTTGCATTTTGTTCACATACCTTTGGTTTATTCTTTTGAGAGGTGATCTAAATATTTGCGGCTGTGAAGCAGATTTGTCCTGCAGTTCTATGGATGTTTTGCCCTGCAGGTCTTCGAGCCGGTCACATGACTGAAAGCTATGAATACGACAATAATGAAAGACTTTAAGATTTATAAATAAAAAAATTAGATTTAAAACAGCTTTTGTTGTGTCAAACAGCATTGCTGGCTTAATAAAGCATGTTTTTGCTTCTAATTTGAGGGACTTTTGGAATTTGACTCTTATTATTAAAGTAGCCCTGATTTATTTACTGTTTCGGTTCCGCTTGCACATGACTGGTGCTGTTTCTCTTTATGACATCATCTATCTGAACCTCGTCCTAGTTTGGGTGTGTGACCGATATAGCGAATGAATGATATCTAAGTGACTGCCAAATATAGTAGTCAACATTTGAAGTGGATCAAAAAAGTTCATCAAAGTTGTCTTAAGACAAGAACGGGTATTAATTTGGTTTTAGGACGACTTTGCTGAAAGGTTTGGATCCAGTTCAAATGTTGAGTACTGTATATCCGCATTTACTTTGGAGCAAAATATGTATAACTGATTATAAGTGCAGAACAATACATTTGTGCAAGACATGCTTTTTTAAGTTAAAGTTGTTCAGGTCACAAAATGATGTCTGCAAACTCTTGGAGTGTGTTTGGGGACTCAAATATTATGGCTTGTTTCCTATAATACAGAAATCCTTTTTTATTATTATTTTTAGCATTCAGTAGTTTTTTAGCATTCATCCACAATATTATACCACGTTACGTCCTTAAAGCCACAAGACCATCACTTCTGTCAAATAAAGACCCCATGAAATGACTCAACATTATTTATTTATTTATTTTCATTTTTATGCATTATCTGTGACATATTGAAACAGGAAGATGGGGCGTGGCGTATCAAATCAAGTGTTATTTATGTAGGGGATGAGCTCATTCCTGTGTGGAGCTTATTGGACAAAAATATGTATATGCTCCTGATCGCAACATGAATCAGAATATAAAAACTGTATATTTTAGTTTTTCTGTCACTTGTCCTCAATGCTAGCAGATGTGGGCTAAAAACCACAAAACTCAAGGTTTTGATTTCATGGGGTCTTTAATGTCTTTGCATTGTTAGTGTTCATCAGTATTGTAGCCTTACTACAAGGTCCTCCTTGTTTTCATTCTTTCTTCATTTAGACCTCCCAAAGAAGCTTCTCTGGGCACTCAAGGACACGTCTCAGTCTCGTTTCTACTTTAAACAATGTTATGTGTCTTATTCCCCGTCTGTCTGTCTCCACAGCCTCGTGAGAGAGGACGCATGCGATTCCACAAACTGCAGAATGTGCAGATAGCACTGGATTTCCTCAGACACCGGCAGGTACGACAACAACTCGACTTACAGCCTAAATCAAAAAGACAGTTTGTCCAAAAATGACAGTTGTCCTTATTTAACCTCGTTGGTTTCCAAACCTGTGTGTTTACCAAAGGAGATGTTTAGCAGAATGTCCAAGCTGCTCCCTTATCTGAAGTTAAGGTTAATATTGACCATATTCTGGTCACAAAAAAAAAAACTGACCATCAATGCATTATAAAAAGCCATCTAGACAACTTGTGCATCTTCATTCATCGTAATGGGGAAAAGAGCAGCATGGACATTTTGCTTTAAATGCAAAAGTCATTCAGTATGGTTTTGTAACAACATGAGAAGTAGTTTTGTTTTGGGTGGACCGTATTGAAACATTATTTTGCTTGCAAGGTGTTTTGTAGGACATTGTCTCAAATTAAACTACACAAGTGTGAAATGCTGTTGTTCTCTGTAAATCACAGGTCAAGCTGGTGAATATCAGGAATGATGACATTGCAGACGGAAACCCAAAGCTGACGTTGGGTCTCATATGGACCATCATCCTGCACTTCCAGGTCTCCTATTCTGTCAGTGTTGAGTTCCCATACCATTTACCTCCTCCTCCTGGGCTCCAAATCGGTCTGAGCAATCACTTCAGTCTGGAACAATCACTGGTTCAGTTAATTCTTTGGGTGTCTTGGGTCATATCGATTTTATGCTTTACAATCAAAGACCAATGGGGTCAATTGTTTTTGCTTCAAACCAGTATCTGCATGTTTTAAAATAATCTCATTTAATCAGGAATATCCATTATGATCAACCACAACAGTCTTAGTATGTGCAAATGAAGCAGTTTGTTTGATTCTCTGGACGAATCTGTTTGGTGTCTTAGGTGCCACTAGGAATTGAGAGTTGTTGATCTAATTTGATAATCTAATATCCAGGCTGTTTTGTAGATCTAAATTATGTGAATCTGTTGTTCAAGGTGTTCAATTACAACCACACCCTGATTTATTCCACCTCAAAAATTAAAAACAACATAAAAACTCAGTCACATTACAGCTGCCAGGAGACTGACACACATTCAGTCGGTTGTGCTGCTTGAGTATGTTCTTCCAGCAATTGAGGGAATTTAATTTCCTTGGATTGATCAGATATGTTGGCAGGACTTCTGGTTCATTCAGCAAAGGCTGAGAGGTTTGTGTAGAGGTGTGGCGTATGGACTCCTGCCCATTTCCTCAAGAAATAAAAGAGCTTTCTCTTTATGGAGGTAGCCTGACCAAAAATAGAGTCTCATGACCAGGGTTTTAGATGGTGCCAACCTTCTACTTGAAGATTACTGAGGTTTTGCAACCTCCCATGTGCTTGTCTTCTATCCTGACTGACATTAAAAATAATTCAATGATTGTTTAAATAAGGATAGAAAAGCATTATTTCCAAAAAATTAAGTTTAGTTTAAGCCTAGTGTGTTTCAACCTTTTCCCTAAGCCTCTTTATCGTGTTCTGTTGAGTTACCCCAAATTCTAAACAGAATCCTGCTTTTAACATCAAACTGGCACTTATATAATTTCTTTCTTTTTTTCTTTTTTTTAATGAAATGTTGGGACACATGAAACTCATGAACCCAGGACTGTCCTTGATAAACTGGGACATTTGGTCACCATCATTTATTAAAATCAAATCCTTAAAACAGTACATGTTAGAATAGTACAGCTTTTCTAACATGTAGTATTGTAGGGAGAAAAAGTGCACTGTTTTCAATGACATGTTGTATTGCACATGCACAATTACAGAATTGAAAAGC